>JAXQQM020090457.1:0-38264 GCA_034641835.2 Pinus albicaulis | reverse complement strand
CCTAAGAGGCTACCTCATCTAAAGTAATAAGAAACATAGATTAATGTTTAACGTGGGGATAGTCCTTGGCCACCTAATTTCCAGTGGGGGTGTACACGTGGACTCTTCTAAATGCGAAGTCATTATACACCTACCAATACCCAAATATCAAAAGGAGGTGAGAGGTTTATTGGACATGCAAGATATTATCAAAGATTCATTGAGAATTTTTCTTGAATAGTTGCTCCTATTTTTGGTTTGCTAGCTAAAGTCATTAATTTCTCTTAGATTGATGCTTTCTAGTGCACTTTTGAGGAATTAAAGGAGAAACCGATTAAGGCACCGATCCTGAGGGGACATAATTGGTCCCTTCCATTCCATGTCTCCTCTAATGCCTCGAAAACTACTATTGGTATAGCACTATGACAATAAACAATTGGTTTTCTTATGTTATATATTTTTCTACTAATAATATTTTTCCTATTAAGTTTAACTACACAATAATGGAAAAGGAGTTCTTAGTTGTAATATTTTCCATTAATAAATTTTGATACTAAATAATTCAATGTGAGATATTTGTTCACATTGACCACTCTATTATAAAGTATATAATGAATAAACCTTTAACTAGCAGTTGGGTTACTCGATGGTTACCGTTATCAAAACAATGTAATATTACTATTATCGATAGACCTGGTAAATATAATGTTGTAGGTGACTATATTTTTAGACTTGATAATAACTAATTATTATATCTATTTCAACTAAATCGCAATGGTTTGTAGACATAGAAAATTATCTGGTTATAGGGAAGACACCACCTCACCTCTCTTCTAGGGAAAAGTAGAGAATGGTTAAGAACATATCCTTCTACTCCTAGATCCTAGGAGAACTCTTCTACACTGGACCAAATTTGATTATATGTATATGTGTACGAGAAGAGGATGTGTTTTAAATCTTAAAGGAAACCCACAATGAACCTTGTGGGAGTCACTTCATAGACAAGAGAACAACATATAAATTTCTTTATGTAGGATATTTTTTTCCTTCTCTTTTCAATGATGCCAAACAATATGTTAGCCTATGTGATAGTTATTAGTGGATGGGTCAACCTATTAAAGTTGATTAAATGCTCTTGTGTCTAGATATAATGATAGAGCCCTTTGAGAAATGGGTTATTGATTTTTTAGCACTAATTGCACCGAAATCACATTACAAACGATATTTCTTAGTTTTCATTGATTTTGTAACAAAGTAGGTTAAAGCGATAGATATTCCTTCTACTATTGAAAATTATGTTGTCAATTTTATATTTGAAGACATTTTTACTAGATTTGGTGTTTCTAGAGAGCTTGTTACTGACCATGGATCATAATTTACTTCTAATATGGTGAAAGGTATTGTAGAAAAATACAGGACTAGAAACCAGAAGTCTTCTCCATATCATCCACTAGCCAATGGCCAAGTGGAGTCTACAAATAAGGTGATAGAAGTCATCCTTACAAAAAATGTTCATATGCATAGAAAGGATTGGGAAGCTAGACTTCATAAACCCTTTTGGGAATACAAAGTGACATGGATAAACAGTACCAAGCATACACCTTATGAGATAGTATATGACAAGCAGGTCATGTTACCAATAGAATTATAGATTAAAACATTTAGAATTGTAGTCCAGATGGGATTAGATCTCTTGGAAGCACACCAAAAATTTATTTTGTAGTTAAATGAGCTTCATGATATGAAAATAGATGTTGTACAAAAAACTATTTAAATCTAGTAGGAACGCATTAAATGGCATGAAAAACTGATAAAGAAGATGAATTTCCAACCAGGAAATTGGGCATTCCTTTATGATTCCAAGTTAAAAAAAAAATTAAAGGGAAATTTCATACACATTTTTTGGGACCATATGAGGTAGTTAAAGCCTTTTATAATGGAGTGGTATAAGTATAAACCATCGATGTTCTGGGAACATATTTTTAGTGAATGGGCATAGACTTATATTATATCATCAACCCATCATTGAGGAGGAGTTCATCCAATAGATCAAGTAGAAATAAAACTTGGAGATGGTATGAAGGAAGGACTTCGAGCCTATTGTGAGAATTTCTTAACTTGTTTCTTTTCCTTTGGAAAACAAAAAGTGTAATCGTGAAAACTAGGGCATTGGCAAGCATAGTCTTTAATGATTTAAGAAAATTGGACAATTAAATAGGTTTCTGTGCATTTTGATTTATCACTGAGAAGAAGTGGGTTTCTAAAGACAATTTTGGTGGAAACAAACAATTATATAAAATAATTTTGTTTCTTAACAAGTTTAGGGCAATTGATTTTCCTCATCTACATAGAGTTGGCACCATGCTCCCTCTATAGCTAATTTTTTCTTCACATGTTATCATCATTAGTACCCCATGAGAGGATTATTATATTTAGATTTGAAAAACTTTGATTGGATCAATTCCCATTTATTTCTCCTTTTTTCAGTATCCCTTCTCTCCATTCCTCCTATTCTAATCATCATATTACTATCCCTCTTTCTTTATACCATTCTTTTAATCTCCCTCTCAATATCCCTCCCATTATTATTCAAATATGTCCATTTCATTTTTTTGTCTTCCCCTTTGTATTTCCTCTTTAATACCTTCCATTCTTCTTATTTTTTCCCTATCTCGTTTCTTTGACCCACTCTTTATTTCCCTCCTCACATTCTTCCCTTTTTTTTTACTTTAAATTTATCCCTATTCTATCTCCCCCTCTATATATATCCCTATCTATGTTCCTCCCATTACTTATCTATATTACCCCTATCCCTAATATATATTCCCCTCTATATATCACTGATTTTTATCCCCCCATTCTCATTCATATATCCCTATTTCCATTGTCATTTTTCCTTCTTCCTAAAGTTTTTGCAATATTGAATATCAATTCTCTTGTAAAAATCAATAGCAACATTCTTGTGGCAACCTGACATCAGTTTTATTTTGGAAATTCTAAGGATTAATCTTGATAAAATGTGGATTAATACAAAAGCAAGCCAACATCATTTTTCTTTTTGTTTATTTTGGAAACATCCAAACAACGCAAAGGAATCTCATCATTTTTTCATGTGTTACATGGTTACAAGAACACTATTATGGGTGCAAGATCACCTGTAGTGTATAGTCCACCATGTTATCAGTTTAATCTTATAAGTTATCCTTGAATAAGCTTATTATGTACTCCATTATGGGTTCAAGATCACCTGTAGTGTATATTCCACCATGTTATCAGTTTAATCTTATAAGTTATCCTTGAATAAGCTTATTATGTACTCCATGATGCTTTTAAAATTTTGTATATGATATGACAGGGTAATTATGTATCATACACTACTCTCAAGCATTTGTATCCATGCAATTTTTTTTAACTTTTATAAATGAAATCTTAGTAATGGTTAGAATGTCAGAATGTTTGGTAGTCTTTTAGCCTCTCTAACTTTAAATTTTAATAATGTTATTGGCCAAATCTCCACAAGTTGGAATTATTGCAAGATTGGATGCAAAGGTAGTGGTTTCCCTTTCAATTCCTTCATTTCATCATAATAGAATCAAGGGTGTTATGAATTGACCCCCGACCATTTCTAATAATTTCTTATTCACTCCTACTCTTGACCATTATATATTAAACTTGTCCCTATTGTATCTTCCCCTCTATATATCACTAATTATTATCCTTCGATTCTCATTCATATATCCCTATTTCCATTGTATATTTTCCCTTATTCCTAAATTTTATGCAATATTAAATATTAATTCTCTTGTAAAAATTAATAACAACATTCTTATTGCAATTTGACATCAGTTTTATTTTGGAAAATACATCCAAACAACGTAAAGGAATCTCATCATTTTTGCGTGTGTTACAGGGTTGTAGAAACACTTCTATGGGTGCGAGATAACATGTAGTGTGTAGTCCACCCTGTTATCAGCTTCATGTTATATTTTTTCCTTAAAAAATCTTATTATGTACTCTATTATGCTTCAAAAATTTTGTATGTGATATGACAAGGTAATTATGTACCATACACTACTCTCGAGCCTTTGTAACCATGTAATTTCTTTATCTTTTACAAATGAAATCTTAGTAATGCATATAATTTCAGAAATTTTGGTAGTCTTTTAACCTCTCTAAATTTAAATTTTGATGATTTTATTGGCCGAATATCCACGCGTTGTAATTATTGTAGGATTGGATGTAGAGGTAGTGGCTTCCCTTTTCATTCGTTACTGTCATCATAAAATACTCAAGGGTGTTATGAATTGACCCTTGACCATTCCTAGTTATTATTCACTCTTGCTCCCCAAGACCTATCCTAGTTATCCTAGACCATTCTTAATCATTGACCACTCCTATTTCCTTCAACCTTGCTTGATTACCCTAAATTATTCCTAACTTCTTATATTACAATAGGTGTTGAATTTCTCTTGGAGGTACTTATGAATTCTTTCCTGTGCTACATCTTGACTTGGCTGCTCTTGAACACCTTTCCTCTTCTGCTATTATATAGACATGGGACTTGGTCATTGAATATATGGGAAAATTAGGGCCAATTCAACTAGAATACTATTCAGTTAGAGAAATGGAGGCATTCACAGAATACAGTGTGAGCTTGTTGATCCTACAAACTACTGAATGGATACATTTTCTATACAAATTTAATGGGTTTGACACAATGAATACTAAGGAATTCCTTGATGGATTTGATGGAAAAAAATTCATTTTGGGAGGCCTTATGATGAAAATTTTAGAAGAATTTATTTCTCAAGTGATTAAAATTCTTTTCTCAAGAGAAAAATGGTTCAATAATCTCGAGGTAGAGAGAGGAGTTTGCAATCAGTGTATCACTAAACATAACTATGAGGTCAATTGGAAGAGAGGGGTGCCAAGACATTTGAACATTGAGAAGTGGAAACACCTATTATATGTGTTGCAAAAATTCCTCACTTGTGAGGGCAGATATTCAATGACTTTCCTCTACCATATCCAACTACTTCTTAATTTTTAAGTGGGTGAGTTTATAAAATTTCCCTATTTTATTGTGAATAATTTGAGAAATATGGCACAAGGTTTCCAAAAAATCCCCTAGCTCAAGTTTCTCATAGCTCCATTATCATGGAATTGTCAAAATTTTATTTTTTGAAGAGTTAAGGAAGAGACATTCTAGCTAGGAAAATTTTCTCACCCATGGCGAGTTCAGAAACCATAAGTCGATTACTGAACCTAAGGGAATAGACACTTAGTAGAGAGAGGAACCCATGGTGAAAGTGTAGGAATATGGGCCAAAATTTACAATGGCTAAAGAATCTAATGTGGAAAATAGGAGAAATGGTTAGAATTTGAGAAATAAATAATCAAATAAGGGCATGCTAGTAGAGGTATTGGCACTAACACCAACTCATAGGGTAACCATAGGAATGTTGAAAGGAAGGTATGTCCCTTCCTCTTCAAAAAACCCTCCACAAATTTTGATATCTCAAATATTTTTGTTTTATGATGAGCCTAATCCAGAGCATGAGCCACACTTGAACGAAGAACCCAAAATCTCGACAAAGGTGTAAATCCCTCTTGATAAAAAAACAATAAGGGAGATTAATGTGTCCAACAAGGAAAGGCATATAGTGAGCAATAAAGGTTTTGTTATTGGAAAGGAGTCCATGACTGAAAAAGGAAAATTATCAATTCTAGTGGAAGCAAATACTACTATGGATAAGCTTGGTATCATTCATATGAGTGAGTTATTTGAGGATTATGGAGAAAAAAGTTTGAGAAATTGAAGTTCTCGGCCATTATTTGGAATCCCATAATTCCATTATGAAAACCATAATTGAATATTTGTTGGAGGGCCTAGAAGAGTTGAAGAAGACAAATAGAAGTATTGTGAATCACTCCAAGAAGTGGAGAAACAATCTGCCTACCTGCAGGGTTGTAATGAGAGGCTCAAAGGAAAATTAAAATAAATTCAAACATATGGCTTAGAAATTAATATCTAAATAAATAAATGAATGAAGGGAGAAGTTTCAATGTTGGTTTTTTGCAAGGGAGTGAAAATACAACAATTATCTTGTTTTTGTGAGGACACATAAAAAATTGGGGTAGGGGAGATGTCAAGCCTATAAATTGTCTCATTTTTACCCTCATGACACCCTATTTTTTCCCATTGTTTTACCTTTTCAAATCCTCCTACATCGCATATCCATACCTTTCTAATGCAATGTTGGATAAATGTGTTTAATTAGTATTATATTAAAAATTGGAAGGTAAATATTTATTTCTACCCAAACTCCTTCATTTTTATGCATTTTCTAGAATTTGTGATGGTTAAAGGACTTTCTAATGAATGTTTGAAGATATTTCATCCCTAGAAGAAATCCTGCAACCAAGGGAATGAGTATGTGTTGATAGATTGGACATTGAGATACCATGTGGGCCCACTAAATAGTCATCACCTTGCACACATGTCGAAGGTCCTCATGGAAATTAGCTCAAGGATTGTGAAATCAAAGGAGGTTATAGTTTTTGGAGGCCAAGATAGCAGGAGCTAGTCCAAGCTCTTTATTGATTTAGATCTACAAATTTCCTAAGATAGATTGTGCTTATACCAAATCAAGCCTCCTGCCTATGGTTTTTAATATCTTCACACTTAGTCTGTCTCTGTTAGTTCCGACTGTTACAACCTATACTTGTAATGTAAATTGTATAAGAAAGGAACCACGTCCCTTAGGCCTAGTTAGTGATGTTATTATAGTTTTGATATTTCTGGTGAATTATTCATATGTGTTGCTCCCTCAGTCAACTAGACCCTAAGAATTTTTCTTATGATATAAATACTGAGTAAATTTTAATATCAAGTACTCATGTGAGGTTCTATTTTATTTATCTGTCCCTTCAATTTTTAATCTCCTCTCTGTGATTTAAATTTATTACAGAGGGGACGAGCTGGCTGGTTAGGCCCATAAATACAAATCATCCCCCCCTTTATTTTTTCTATCTATCGTATAGGTTGCAAATATATTGATTGGTTTTTTATTTATGATTTGGTTTCCTAAATGGAGTAGTTTATCTCAAATCTAAAGGTTTCTAGAAGGAAAAATATATACTTTTTCTTTGGTATTTACTTCCTCATTTTATACCATTTTTAAATCTTTAGGTGTGGAAATGTTTTAATTTTGAGTATGGTTATTTTTTATGATAACCATTACAATTATAAATCACTATTGTGATTGATCATTGCATGGATATTATTCATGAGTTATAACACTACTTTCATATGTGTAATGTGGTGATTCTATTAATACATACTCTTTATCTGAACTTCAGTGTTTTGACTTCTTGTTATGACCTAGCATGATTTTTTGAGTGACATTACAGTGGTGCATCAGATCTCTTGAGATATGGAACTTTTTTTCAAATTTATGACATACATTAGAGGCAATTTCAGCATAAAAGTGGCCTCCTAAGGAAAAATAATAAAATATGAGTTATGAATTTTGGAGGGAAGATAAGAAAACTACCATTTTAATTGTATTGTTGTCTTATCTCCTTATAGGTTTACTCAAATTTCAAGTGTAGACACTCGTTGGATATGGAATCAAATTCCATATCCAACGAGTGCCCATTATGCATACTTTTGAGAAGACCCGCATTGATAAAAAATGAAGACACATTAAAAAAACACGTTGACATGTTTTTTTAATAAATCTTCAATTTTTATTAATGTGGGTCTTCTAAAAAGTACACATAATGGGTACTCATTTGATGCGAAATTTAATTCCACATCCAACTAGTGTATACACTTGAAATTTGAGTAAACCTATAAGGAGATAAGCAAAAAATATAATTATAAAAAGAAGTTTTTCTTCTTTTCCCTCCAAAATATTTACATGTGCCTCTTTTTAAATTTTAAGGATTTTGATTGATTTACATGTTATGACATGGAAATTATGTGAAATTTTCATGGGAACTTTTAGGCTAAATTTTCCTCTTATGAGAGCAACATATTCATTGTGATTCAAGTCCTCTATCGAGTTACATTCTAAACACAATAAGCCTATTTGTATATGGTTACACTTAGTTAAATAATAACTTGAATTTTTATAAACCCTCTTGAATATGAAGTTTATTGATCGATAAAAAGGATTGTATCAAGTTTTGTTGTGATTTGGAATATGGGTTGAGTCAAGACTTCACAAGAAATACTAATATCTTTAGCCTTTAACTTGTTTATGTCTACATATCAGAACAAATCATATGTGAAATATTGATTTCCTAACAAAATAAAAGGTTTCCCAAATGTGACATTCCAACACACTCAATGTGTTACTCTTTATTTCTTCGATGCATTTCCATTCCATGAGGACTAGAGTTAAGGAATTGGTTTATAAAAATAGTTTTGACCATTAAGCTACAATTATGTAAGTAATTTTAAGCCCCTGTAAATGCATTAATGATTTGTAACCTTGAAATTTACAGAGCCCGAACTCCTTGATGTATATTCCATGTGTGATCTTTTTATAACGATAAAAAACCCTAGAATAGGTCATAGTTTTTTGCTCAAAACCTAGTACCCAGGTCACACTTTTTGCCCCAAAAGGTACAACCCAGCCGTGAAGAGGAGCAGGGGTCTGTTCCTGAGCCCTGGGGACCTAATCTAAACTTTCAATCCACTAAAAAGAAAGATTAGGGTTAGGCCTCTTACCTGCAACTGACGGATCTCGATTCCAACGATCAGTTTGTCTGCTATGATCACCGCAAGATTTAGGGCCTTCTCTCCTCTCTACATTCACCACAGCTCCAAATTCAAATGAGTGAATTTGGAGGGAAAATGCCTTATTAAAAAGGAAACCCTTGATTTTTGTTTTGCTTGTTGCGGTCAAACCATAGCTCAGTTTTCCAAACCGTTTGTACCGTTGGAAAGCTCTCATTGAGCCCTCAATGGGTATCTGTTAGTTGTTCATGATTTGATACTTCACTGAGACACATTTTGTCCAAGGAGGGTCACTTCACCACTCCTAAAAATCAAATTTCTTCACCTACCACACTTGTACTTGGGGGCACCCCTTTACCTTCATACTTGTCCATGCTTGTGTCAATCTTCGTCGTGAGTAACCATCATGTACTCATGTTTTTATGGTCCCCATTGGACCTTTTTTCTGTGCTGCATCACCATCAAGTAGCCCTTGTTTAGAGCATCCGAGTTGAGTCATCATTGCATTCATGGAGTCTATCCCGAGTCCCTTTCTATCCCATTTTAGTCCTCCATCCTTCATTGCTTGGTTCCTCACTCATGTTTCACATTATGGCCTTCAGTCCCACTGTTCCCTATCCCTCATGATATTGTGTCAGTTGCTGCCACGTCATCCATGCCATTTATGCTCTAACAAGGGAAGTCACTCATCCGCTACTTAGTACCCCCCATTTCATCATCATCCCTGATGTCAGTTTATCAGTCGCTCTACTATTTTCTCTTTTGCCTTAGTTGAGGATCCCTTATTACCTCACCTATGGCAGACCTCCTTATGTCGACATCAGCTCATTCATTTTAGAAGACAGTTCTAGAGGGCAGTGTACCTTGGTTCCATCTTCCACTCTTGTTCAATGCCTCAGATCAGGAAAAGGGACTCCTTATTGCTGTTTGACTTGTTTTTTTCTCAGCTCTAGCTCCTTTTAGCATGATCGAGATATGTATGCTTGATCGTCCAGTGATGCAACAACTGATATCAGTGATTCTCGAGCATGTGTGAGATGTATCAACCCTCATGAGGGGGTGGCCCTACGGGTAGCCCCCCACATGCTCGGATGACCTCTTCATTATAGCCTTTGATGCAGCTCCATAGATTTGATGATGTCGGCCTCAGCCGCTTGCAACACCTTTTTGATTGCATGTATCAGTCAAATTTTCAGAGCCCTTTCTTTTCTATAGGGGCATCTAGGTTGTATTTATATCTTTTGTACTCATATATTATTGTACAAGTCCTAGCTATTATCCCAAGCACAATATGTATGTGGGATTCATTATCATGTTATTTATCTAGCTCATGTTTATGCTAGCATGTACTATATTGTTCAGTTCCTTGTTTACTGGATGCCTTATTCTTTGTACTTTGTCTCGGCGGGCATAGGTATGCCTCCCCTGTCGCCTATAGCACAGGTACTCATTCAGAAAAAGAGACTTGTCGCACCTGTAAGTCTCACCTCCTCAGGGTCTAGTCCTCTCAGCACTTTGGTCTACCTTACATTTCTCTCTCTTTGACTTCCCCTTCATTGTCTAGTGATTGAGTTCTTACAACGTACTTCGGCCATATGATTAGCTCCTAACGCTCGCACGCTGGGGGACAATCTGTTACACCATTTTTTTGTCATCTAACCTGATTACTATTAGATGGACCTAAGTACACCATGTAAGACCAATTTTACCCTAAGTAAAATTGCTTTTAATATGAAAATAACTTAGTAAACCACCTTTATTAAGTTGTTTATGGTCTACACAGGAAACCCCATGAGGAAATATTAAATAAATCTACATTTGTTTGATTTTCCTCAAGGAATAATTAGTTAAATAGTAGTGCAATTAATATTCCTAGTTATATTTAACCTAAAACAAGGAAATTAATTAGATAAATCATTATTTATCTTATGATTTTCTAAGAATAATTATTTAAACCTTATTTAAATAATATTCTTTGTTAAATATGACTAAATCACCCTTAAATAATTAAATAAATCATTATTTATCTGATTATTGCTCAACCACATCCTTAAAATGATAAATAAATCATTTATCTATTTATTATTTATAAATAAATGGATTTGACCCAAGTCAAATTTATTTTCCCTTCAACAAATATAATAAAATATTCCATAAAATTTGGCTCTTGATTTGGTTAATAATATTTTAATTATGCACCAATATCTAGACTAACTCAATATTTTGTTATAAATAGAAGGGTTTTCCCATTCATTTACCACCATTTGTTGCCTAAAGATCACTCTGGATCTATACTTTTGGTCTGATTTTGATCCACCATCATAGTCATATTTTGCTACCATTTTTGTCTGGGTTTTCTACACCATCAAGAGAGAGGAGTTTTAGATCTGAAGTGCTAAGGACTTACAAGAACCCATCCCATTGAGGAGAAATGGTAACACCCTTCTGTGTTTTCCTCCCAGGTGCCATTAATACAAAATTCATTCAACATATTCGTGTCTTGTCTATTGGATGCATGGAGTAAATCTTGTTTTTTCTACTACTTAATGTCTTCTAATGCATAGATCTAGATTTTTGCAACATATATCTTGATCACCTAACTATAGATCTAAGGATATTGGCATCCATATTTGTTGTTAGGGTTGTTTGTTATGCATAACTAAAGTGGTATTTTTTTCGTATGCTTGGAATTAAGATTCATGCTAGCAGCCTTCATACAATTTTAGTTATTTTTTTCATTTGATGAATGAAACTTCCATTTCTACAACTAGTATAATGCTCACCTTCTTGCAATTAGGGTAGGCTCTTGTATTTCTATGCAAGTTATTTTTGAAATATAGTAGAAGGAGTGGTCTATGTATAACTTGATTAGATTCATTGACTAAAGGTAACATGAGTATGGTTTGACCTATTGTGCATATAGCTTTGTCATCTCTTAAGTTTGTACAAACCCCAGGTTGATAATTAAATTTGGTAGCCTTGGGAATCTCAACAATCGTGTTATTATACTGGGGCTCATCACTTTTTGGAACTGTTCTCGGTGATGTGTCCAATTAGGTGTTTTTTCTACTTATAGGTGTCCTTTATTTATTTTCTATCATTTTTTCTGCATTAGCATTCCTGATTTGAAAAAATGAAGACAATAGAAAGAAGAGAAAAATAAAAACTAGTTCTTTCATGCCTCATAGGAGTAGGGATAATCAAGGGAAATTTCTACCAAAAACCCCCACCCCATGAAGCAATAAACCATCCTTCTTCTTTGGTGACTTTTAGATTACCACTCTGAATACAGGGGAGTTAGAAAATCCTTTAAGTGAGCAACTTGAAATTTTTTAGGAACACGTAGCTGAGGAAGAGCCCATATCATCTACCCAAACCATGGATGAAAATAGGAAAAATGAGTTCTTTCCTATCCAAGAGACAAATGGGAATATAATCCATGCTTCCCTTCCAAATTTCTATGGCTTAGCCTCTAAGGACCCTGACACATTTATGTTTTAGTTTGTTTTTTTCTATAGGACCTATGGCTATGCCTCTAATGAACCAAAGTTGAAGTTGTTTCCATCCACCCTCAAGGCTGCAACCTTGCATTGGTTTATGAGTTTATCTGAAGGCAGTATCACCACCTGGGCACAAATGCAACAAGCCTTTAATGATAATTACATGGATTATTGTAATTCTAAAGAGATGAAAGAATAAATCTTTAGGATGACCCTATGACTGGATGAATCCTTAGAGGATTATGAGGAAAGATTCCATCTCAAATATAAGAGGGCTAACTATACCCTTGACCCTGAGTCACTCAAGAAATTACTTCTCTAAGGGATTAGAGAGGATGTAATGGAGACCCTCAATATGCTATATGGAGGAGACATTTACCAACTTCCCTATGATGACATCAAGACACTATTCAAGAATCATACTAGGGATGCTAGAAAAAAGGGTAGGTCAAGCCAAGGCCTCGAAAACTCATATCCCTATGCATAAAATATCAAACATGAGATAGGGAGTATGTTGGAATAATTCAAGAGTGAAATGTTGCATACCCTTTCCTTGCAGATGGACACTATGTAGATCAAAAGGAAGTAAGAGGAAGTAGAAATGGAACTAGCCATATTTTTCCCTAGATGAACTAAGAGGCATCCGAAAAATGAGTGCCCATTTTACACCATATAGTTTTGCTCTGTCTGTGAAGATAACCATGCAACAAAAAAACACCCCTCTCTTCCAAACCTAAAGCTTTTGTACCAAGGAACTAAGAATGGCTGGGAGCATCTCAGTTTCATCAACCAGAGAAGGCCCTAAGGTCCTTAGCCTTATCAAAAAGGCATTCTAGGTGAAAAATATCCTTCTTACAATTAAAACAAGAATGCACCTTCCTATCCTTGGTACCCTCCAAATCATCCTTCTTGGTCCATTCCCCCTCCTTGGTCCTATTCTCCTCAGTATCCTCTCATCCTATCAACTCACCTTTCTAGCCATCTCAAACTCAACCTCAATGGGGAAACCCATCACAAGGATGGAGGCATGAGGAAGCCCAACATCCTACCTTATTTCCTCCTCCTCAACCTTAACCATAGTTCCCTCACCACAACCCACCTAAGAAATGTCCAATTCCATCCAAACCCAATCCATACCCAAACAGAAATAAGGCACAAGACGTTTACAGTGGGGATACATCATATCTAGCTTATGTTGTGAAAATCCAAGATATAAATGTTCAATCTCGGAAGTTTCTTCCAAATTCTCACCCACCTTATTCACCTAAATAACTTCAAGAAGAGAAGGAAGGCATCACCCCTCAAGCCAATGCACCTCCCTATCATGAGAGGTTATCCCATCCTAAAAAGCACACACTGAAAGGGGATGAACTTCTGGGAGAATTGAGGAACTTATGTGACAAAATACCCCTTCTCTGGGCCATCAAAGATGTCCCAATTTACAACAAGCTTATTAAGGAGGAATATTTCAAAAGACCTTGGAGAAGAAGAAGAGATACCACCACTATAAATGTTGTTCGTAAAATACCCAATCTAATGCTTGGGAAGGTGATCTTCCCAAAGTAATTAAATCCAGATAGCCTAGTGGTGGATGTGCACATTGATAGCATTATGGTCCCTAATACCTTGATTGACCTCAGAGCTACAATCAATGATGTTAGGTCCCTATAATACTACTGTATCCCCTTATTATTATTGTTAGTGTAACCCCCTTATTGTTATTTTTGTGTCCATGTAGTCCTCATATTATTATTAATGTGCCCATAGAAGCCCATTGTTAGCCCCCTTAATTTTCTCTCTTTTTTCCATTTTCCCCTTCCTAAATCATAACCATTTACCTCTGTTTTACCTCTTTTATGCACCCTCATCTTGCACTAGTCCAAGCACAGTGACATATTTCATATAAACTTTATTTTTCATACTTTTAATTCAGCCTAGCATTAATTAATCATTTATTACATGATTTCTTACTTTTAATCACTCTTTGTAACTTATCAATATCTCCAATGTTTATTTGGTAGTTAGAGTACTTACCGTGACCGCTGATCCTAGTGTAAGATCATATCTTGCACCATTGCTAGCATAGCAAATCCTTGCAGCAGATCTGAACCTCCTTGATCACCGCCTCGTTTTCAGCAGCTTTAGCCACAACAACAAGATCGATCCAAAGGCAGCCGAGACCAAATCTGTGAAGGACAAAAGCTGGAGATTGGCTACGGCCAGTTTTGCTAACTATCTAATTTTGAAGGCCGAAAAGCTAAATTTTGCATTTGGTGATGTAATATGTTGAATGATCTATTTTGGCCTTTGGCCAAAGATCTATATAATGTAGAATGTAAATAGGACTAGAAGAAAAGTTTTGATAGGAGAAGAGAACAGAGACACAGCTAAATAGGTGGTAACAGGTTGTTGTATTTTGTTATCGCCCGAATCTAGGCTGGACGATGTATTAATGTATGTACTTGCCTCAGTGAATTAATAAAAGGGAGCTTTGCCTCATGTTTCACAAATTGTGTTTCTGTATTTGGCATAATGAATTGATTAAGGTACTAAGAAGCATTTTTATTTAAAATGGAAATGCACTGGTTGGCTAGGGCCCAGCCAACCCAACATGTTTACCCCATTTCCCGTTCTCTAGAAATTTGTGTTTACATTGTCAAGTGTGATTTAATTTTAAGCACATGCATTCCTGTCTGAGTGAGAGCGGATCCGTTGTGTAAAGTAGATAAATTTCATTTTCCTGCACTTGATTTCAGATTGGTTTTCCTCCGCCTGGTCCAAGCAAGAGAAATAACCCTACACAAGTGCACATTGGTGTGATATCTCCTTTTCTGCAATTATGTTTAATTGGTTTTCCCTGCTTGGTCCAAGCAGAAGAAATGAACCTGCACCAGTGCACGTTGGTGTGATGTAGCAAGCCTTCTTAGTCTACTTCCCGCAATCTTCTTTCTTTCATTAAATTCTTATGACAGGATAAATGTATATTGATTGTTTCTTTATTCCTACACTCTGTTAAGATCAGAAACATTCACTTTTTATGTGTGTAATTTGATTTAACAGTACAATAGCACTTACAATAATGAAGCACTCATTTTAAGAATTAAATGCTAAGTGCAGGAAGCTCTGATCCAGTGCAAGAACTAGTTTCTTGCCACGAGATCTAAGTGCTTTGAACCTGGAAAAGTTCAAGCCCTTGCATGAAGTAAAAAGCCTTTAGTAAAGACACCATTTATACCTTCTGCATAAATCTATGTTCCTGCACTA
The DNA here is from genome assembly GCA_034641835.2 of Pinus albicaulis. NCBI lineage: Eukaryota > Viridiplantae > Streptophyta > Pinopsida > Pinales > Pinaceae > Pinus > Pinus albicaulis. The sequence goes on along the minus strand of JAXQQM020090457.1, from coordinate 22,772 downwards.
GTGCAAGCAAACTGCGATAGTGCAGGACAGATTAGTGCAAGAAGGAAATCTATAAAGGAGTAAGTTTAAGGGCCCATCTTATGAGACTGCTAAGTGTCTTTGCTAAAGAAAAACACACACTCAGTAGTTAAACAATAATTAGCTAGAGTGATTTCCCTTTATCTTTAATTCCCTCTTTCAAATGCATTCTTCCCATTTCCAATCGTAGATTATTTTGATGGTTCAAGTTTCCTTTTTCTCTTTTTAATTTGATTCTGCAATCTTTCCTTTAAATAAAGTAGGGATTTATATTAGGAAGATTCATACCATCTCTGGCATTGCCTATGCTTCTTCTCTAAGTTTACGGATCCCCCGAGTTGACAAATAAAGTGTTTAGGAGTTTGCTTAAGTGTAATTCCTGCACCCAACATTTTGGCGCCGTTGCTGGGGAGGCGATTTGATTTGGTAAGAATTTTTTGATTATACAATAGAGGTATTTTTTCCTCTATTTTTGCAATATTGTTTGGAAAAGCTTCTTTGAAGGAATTTTACTAGTGTTAATTGATTTTTGACAGCATTTTTTACTAGAATTTGTTTGTTATTTTTCTTTCTTTTTTGAAATGAATGCCTAGAAAAGGTAAGGGTTCGAAGCCCACTAAGGGCTAAAATAATTCTAAAAACAATTCTCATATTGGGTCTCCTTCTGTTAGTAGGAAGCCCAATCCAATTCAAACCCATCATGCAGGAACAATCCACCTAGATTTTGGTGACAACAGCTCAGGTGTGGTTTAGCCTGTTGAGAGCAGTACAAGTAAGAGGGAAACAATGCTGGACCATGAAGATCATTTGGAAGGGACTGGTGAAAACCAAGTAAGTGGAGAAAAATCCAATTTTATGTTTCCAATTGTGGATCCTGATACTGTGGCGCAAATGAAGAATATTCCACCATCAGCTCTCCCTTATTTCCATGGTAAAGTTCATGAAGATCCTGACTCTTTTTTTTATTTGAGTTTGATATTCTGTGTAGAAGTTATGATTATTCAACTGACACTCAGAAGTTAAGATTATTTCCTGTTACTCTCAAGGACTCAGCTCTACACTGGTTTATGGGGTTAGGAGGAAACACTATAACCTCTTGGGATCAGATGAAGAGAGTGTTTTTATCTAAATATCAAGAATATTGCAAAACTTGGGACATGCAAGATGAGATTTTTACAATCATACAGGATGATGATGAAACTTTTGAAGATTACTTAGAAAGATTTATGTATATTTTACAAAGGTCGAAAATTAATTTTGATCCCAATACTATTAGAACCTTGTTCTTAAGAGGACTTACTGATAATGTTAGAAATAATTTGAATCTGTTAGGATGAGGTGATATTTCTCAGCAAAATTTTGAACAAATTTGTGAATTATGCAGGAAATTTTCAAGAAATCAGTATAGATCAGGTAGAGGAACTCGAAATAGAAATAGAAAAACTGAATCTATTGATGCTATGATTATTGGACTAGAAAATAAAATGGAAAACATGAATATTGATATAATGAATACTGTTACCAAACAGTTAGACTCTTTAAAATTTCAGCAAAAACTCATGAAGCAACAAGAGTCATTATGTATTTTATGTCCTAAATGTAGAGACAAGCATCCTCCTAAAGAGTGTCCTCTTAATTTGAAAGAAACTAATAAGTGTGCTATTTGTACAGAAGACCATGTCACAGAAAAATGTCCCTCTATACCAAGACTTAAAGTTGTATTTACAAGGGGATGTCCTGAAGCTTAATACTTGTATGCTATGGGAGCAAGAAGGAATTGGCCTCAGGTAGGTACAGGTATGGCTCCTGAATTTTCTCCACACTATATTTGTTATAATTCACATGCATATTCTTATCCTAACACTAATTAGCAGTTGCAGTATGGGAATCAATATCAGCATGGGAAACCTTCTCAACCATGGCAACAAGGTTGGAGAGGGCCAACTCATTCTCCATATTCTTACCAACCATCTATGTAGTCATATCCATCTACGCATACACCTTATTCAATGCCTCAACTTCCAATTCAGTCTACTCCATCGTTTCCTTTACCTCCACCCTTTCGACCTCCTCAGTTGCCTGCTCAACCTATGCCCAACCCTAACAATAATAAAGCAATGAAAATTATCTATGTAACAAACCCACCTTTACCATTCGAGTACCAATCTATTCCAGTTGGGGTTCATGACATTCAATTAAGATCGGGAAGGACTGTAACATCAAAAAATCAGAAGCAACCTATAGTGGTTGTTGAAGAGAAAGGAGAAGAGGAAACTCTTAACCATTCTCTGAAATCTGTCACTAAGCAGCCCTTACCCTCTAAATCCTTTCCATCTTCTTCCAACCAGCCTCCCTCCCAGAGAGGCTAGTAATGGAAAGAAGTGAGCCTATTTCTGAGACTATTTTAGCATCTGAGCTTCGGAATCTTTTCATTAAGATACCTTTACTTCAATCCATTAAAGAGATCCCCATTTGTACCAATATTATCAAGGAAATTTTTCTCAAGAAACCCAGGAGGAAGAGAGTGGAACCCCAAACCATTCAATTTGTTGGTAGGGCAACAGAGTTTATGACGGGATGTGTGTCTATGGAAAAATATACTAATCCTGGGAACCTTGTTGTCTTAGTTCAGATTGGTAATGTCCTTATCTTTAATGTTCTTTTATACTTGGGGGCAGCCATTAATGTCATGACTAAGCAAACCATGGATAATCTTTTCCCTAATCCCACTGTGCTTGAATTAGCAAATAGATCTAAAATTAAGCTAGAAGGAGTATTGGATGATGTGATCATATCATTAGATTCCTGGGAATATCCTACTAATTTCATTGTGCTTTAGCCAAAGAACCCAGTAGGAGGACAACCCTTGATCTTGGGACAACCATGGCTTGCTACGGCCAATGCATATATTGGATTTCGTTCCAGTGATATGTATATTTCGCATGGAGATTCTAGGAAGAAAGTTACCTTATACCCCCTTACCAGATCCATTTAGGACCTTTGAGATAATTTGTGGTTTGATCAAAGCAGTGATGAAGAGACTCAGTGCATTTCCCTTATCCATCATTATACTTGGTCTTCACAAGAAGATGAGATTCAAGATTTCCTGAATAATCTAGACACTATGCCTAATTTTGAGCCATTGAGCCAGATTTTTAGCCTAGATTTTCAAGATAATCATGATTCTCATTCTTTTGTACTGATGCATTTGACCACTCCCTTGAGTACTCCTGAGCCTGATACTAGTCTTGTTGAGATTAGCCCTGTAAATCCTTGCATATTAGTTCAGATTTGGACTCATCTCAGCAGGGGCATCTTGTGAATTTGTTGCAAAACAATCTTAGTGCCTTCGCTTGGGGCTATGAAGATATGAAGGGCATTCCTCCTGAAACTTGTACACATCATATCTATATTCAGGAAGGAACCTGGCCTATCTGATAACCCCAAAGGCAAATGAATCCAACTCTAAGAGATATTGTGAAGGAAGAAGTACATAAACTCTTGGATGTCGGTTTTATCTATCCTATTTTCGACAGTCAGTGGGTCTCTCCATTAGTGTTAGTACCTAAGAAATATGGAAGATGGTATATTTATATTGATTATCGAGAATTAAACAAAGACACTCTCAAAGATTACTTCCCTCTCCCTTTCATTGACCAGGTTCTTGACACCCTTGCAGGAAAGAAATATTTTTCCTTTTTGGATGGCTTCAGTGGCTATAACCAGATACAGATTGCACTCGAAGATCAGGATAAAACTATTTTTACATGTCCATGGGGTAAATTTTCTTATACAGTGCTTCCCTTTTGTTTATGTAATGCCCCGACTACCTTTCAAAGGGCAGTCCTAGCCATTTTTGCTGAGCTAGAATTTGTAGAAATTTATATGGATGACTTCTCTGTGTTTGGTGATTCTTTTTAGGAAGCTCTCAAAAATCTAGAGAAAGTAATTCTCCGTTTTCAGGAAGCCCATATCGCCTTGAGTGACAAGAAATGTAGATTAATGTGCAAAGCGGGAGGGGTACTTGGCCATTTGATTTCTAGTAAAGGTATCTAGGTTGATCCCTGAAAGATTGAAATAATTCTGCATCTTCTTGCACCCAAAACTCAAAGGGAAGTAAGAGGTTTTTTAGGACATGCTAGTTACTATAGAAGATTCATTGAAAAATTTTCTAAGATAGCTGCCCCTCTTTTCCGACTTCTAGCTAAGGATAATGAATTTTCTTGGTCCACAGCTTGCCAATAGTCTTTTGAAACTTTGAAGGAAAAGTTGGTACAGGCACCAGTTTTGAGAGGTCCTAACTGGTCCCTTCCTTTTCACATTTCCTCTGATGGTTCAGATTTGGCTATTGGTGCAGCTTTAGGACAATAGGAAAATAAGCAATCCTATGCTATTTATTATATTAGTAATAATTTGTCTTTCGCTGAATTAAATTATATAGTTACAGAGAAAGAGTTTTTAGCTGTAATTTTTGCAATTAATAAGTTCAAGCACTATATTACAGGATATGAAGTATTTGTACATATTGATCATTCCGCGATTAAATATTTGATGAACAAACCATTGAATAGCAGTAGAGTGACTAGGTGGGTGCTATTGTTGCAGGAATTTAATGTTACTATTGTTGATAGAGTAGGGAAACCTAATGTTGTAGCAGATTTTCTTTCTATATTAGATCATCCTGGTGAAGCAACTACTGTTAATGATGATTTTCAGGATGAACAACTTTTTTCTTTGTCAACAGATTCTCCATGGTTTGTTGAAATTGATAATTACTTGGTTACTGGGAAAACACCACCCCACTTGTCCGCTCGTGAAAAGCGGAATATTATTCAGAAAAGTGTTGCATACTCCTGCATTCAAGGAGATCTCCTTTACACTGGTCCAGACCTGATTATCTGTAGATGTGTAAGAGAGGAGGAATTTTTTGACATATTTAAATCTGCTCATGATGAACCTTGTGGAGGCCACTTCGCTAATAAGCAGACTACATATAAAGTATTGTGTGCTGGTTGCTTTTGGCCTTCCTTGTTTAAGGATGCCAAACAGTATGTCAGGCAATGTGATAGTTGTCAACGAGTGGGCCAGCCTAATCAAACCAATGAAATGCCTTAATGCACCCAAGTTATGATTGAGCCATTTGAAAAATTGGCTATTGATTTAATAGGGCCAATAAATCCAACATCATTAAGTAAAAAGCATATTTTGGTTTGTACAGATTCTGTCACAAAATGGGTAGAAGCTAAATTTTTTTCCTTTGATAAAAAAAAAGTTGTTGTTGATTTTCTTTTTACTGAAATCTTTACTAGATTTGGTGTGCCTAGAGAAATTTTTTCTGACAATGGTCTGCAGTTTATTTCTAATCTGGTACAGGGTGTGAAGGAGAAATACAAGATCTGACACAGGAAATCCATGTCGTATCACCCCCAAGCAAATGGCCAGGTGGAATCCACAAACAAAGTGATCAAGTCCATTCTTACAAAGACAATAAATATGCATCGAAAAGACTGAGATGAAAGATTACCAGAAGCTTTGTGGGCATACAAAACCACTTGGAGAAATAGCACGAGACATACACCATATGAGCTAGTATATGGCAAACAGGTTCTATCACCAATTGAATTCCAAATCAAAACTTTCAGAACTGCAGTTTAGTTAGGACTAGATCTCTCTGAGGCACAAAAACAATGTATTCTCCAATTAAATGAGTTAGATGAATTTCGTAGGGATGTTGTTCAGCAGAACATACTAATTCAGCAACAACGCAAAAGGTGGCATGACAAGTCTATTTAGAAAAAGCAATTCCAACCAGGTGATTGGGTGCTCCTTTGTGATTCTAGATTTAAAATTTTTAAAGCAAAGTTCCATACACGTTGGATGGGATCTTATGAAGTGATTTGAGTATTCAAGAATGGAGCAGTAGAAGTTAAAACTATCGATGGACAAAATTCAGTATTCTTGGTAAAGGGACACAGTTTAAAGAAGTATTTTCAGCCACTTGCCAAGAAATATTTTACACAGTAAGTCCAACAGCAATTTGGGACGGTAGTGGTGAATGGAAATACCAACCTTTTGAAAACATGAATTCTTATTCTTCTTTAAAAAAATTAAAATTAAATACAATTTTTTTTTTAATAAAATGTAAAGAAAAAATATTTTCCTGTAATTATGAAAATCAGTTCGCTGACATGATTGCAGAAGGATCAACCTAAAAACCAACTTGCTGGAAGGAAAATAAAAAATTTCTAATAAAAAGAGAATTCTGCTTGATCTTTAGATATGCTAGCGACCACCAAGTAATAGCAGGTTCAACAGAACCAACCTTTATACAATTGGGGTAATTAGCAAGGATATTTTTTTATTCAAGTAACGCTTAATTCTCGCTGCAATTATTTTTCTTGCACCAGTGCAGGAAGACCTTCCAGAAAATTTTCTGTCTTTATTCATATTCCACTTTCGTAATGTTCCCTCAGTTTTCTTCTTCAATCCCAGAATGATTAACCTTCCCATATTCTTCTGAATTTACCCTATCCGTTTCGTAAAAACCCCACTTTACCCATGAATTTTTTTCCCTATCCCACTTCTGTTTATCGCCTCTTGTGGTACTATTCCTGGAATCCCTGTAACAAAATTCCTTCCCATTCTAAAATTTCCCTTTTCCCACTTCTTTGTTCCCTCATGAATTCATTGCAGGATCTCGCGTACAAAGAGAAAAAGGATATGCTCTGAAGCATCAAGAAAGGGTGAAGCAAATTTCTAGTATAAGTCGAGGAAGCCATGTTGGAAGTCCAGCCTATATTTAACTTAAATTGTCTGTTCTTTTTTCAGATATTATTCTTTCACTAGTGCAAGCATGTCATCCTATATAATAATGCAAGCAGAATGGTACCAACAGAATAACATATTTTAAGTAGTGCAAGCATGCACCCTGTCAGAAACATAGTACAATTTGTTATTTTCATAGCATACATCATAGGAAAGTGGTCATCATGAAAGTTTATAATAAGTCCTTTCACTTAGTCGATGAGTACTTGTGCTATCATATTAACTAGGAGAAAATTATTTAAAGTACAAGGTGTCTTTAAGTTAAGAATCATGAACATTTTTTTATGAATGCTAAAGTTATTTTTTGAATTATGAAGGAGTGCGAAAGTGTTTAACTGTTGCTTGGATATAATTGCCCCTTTCCTCTATAATCCTAGATGTCCTTCATTCCTAATGATTACCTCACCTAGCCATTAAAACGCAGCCCCAAGTACCAGTCCAGCACAATCTCAAAGATGTCGTGCACCCACGGCTATTTCAGTGGAATGAATGGGTGATAAGGTGGAAGGGATAGTGGGCAGTTGGATCCCTATCTATAAGAACCAATTTTCCCAGTGTTGCATGTAAATTTTTTATTTTTCATAACCGTTAAGCAGTGATGCCGCCTGTTCGAAGCAAACCTTCGTCTCTCAGTAGGGTAGAATAGACTGCTCAGTATCGCAATAGTCTTGCACTATTGCGAGACTCAGGCTTTCTTCAATTCTTGCAAAATTTTGACGGGCACAACAATGAAGTGGCCCTGCAGTTTGCCAGAAGTTTCAAAAATGGCCGAGTAAAAATTGGGCCTCTAAAATTTGAGGTTACGGAAGAGTTTATAGCAGTAGCGACAGGCTTCGAAAATACTGGTGAGCAGTGGTTTAAAAATAAGAAACTAGAAAGGAAGCGATGGTAGCATTTCGTCGTCGACAAGAATATGAAGGTAGATTGGAAGAAAGGAATTTTGCGCAGTGCCCTACTGGGACAGTGGCAGGACCTCATTTTCATCCTACAAAAATTCATAACCTGTGAGGGAAGGTACTCCCTCACTTTTGTGTACCATTTTAGGATGTTGCAACATTTCGAAGTTGGCCGACACGTCCGGTGGCGGATTGATTTCCCCCATTTTTTGCTTAAGAGCTTGGAAAAAATGGCCAAGGGTGTGCGGGAAGGATAGGCAGACTAGGCCGACAAGAAGTTATATCACCATGGCCTGATAAATATTTTGGTCCAGAAACAATTAGAAGTTAAAGGCATGACCTGGGAGGTGCTGTTAAAATAGCTACATAAAAATACAGCTGCTAGAAAGGAGACAGAGGACCCCACCAACACAAGCAAGGGTCCGAGTAAGAATGTAAAGGGGAGTCCTTCTTGCACTAGTGCAAAAAGGAAACAACCTAAAAAATTAATAGAAGAAAGGGCCCCATATCTAAATAAGAAGACAACTAGTGCACCTGTTGAAGAGACTCCTTCTAAGACACCAATACAGGCACAGACCCCCGAAGAAAACAACCTATCAGGCCTTGCGGACACATCAAAATTTGTAGAGGTCGAAGATGATACTCTGTTGGCCAATTTCATTAAAATGGCCTAGAAAAAGAATGAAGAATCTAGTGCATGCAAAGAACCATAGTCCCCACAGGATGTTGAATCCCCTTCTACACCAGTGCAAGAAGAAGAATAAGAAGAAGAACCAAAAGAAGAAGAAGAAGAAGAGGAATAAGCATTTGCTGAAACCCCAATGGATATTGAGGTCCCTAAAGAATATACTGCCCCTATCGAGACAAAAGAATAACTCCAGTAACGAAATATCAGATGCTCGGAACACTCAGACATCCTGCGTTGGGGCTACACCCCCAAGGGTATGTTTTCTACAAAAGAAGCATACTCTTTGATACACCCCACCCCTGATCCTCCTGATCCCCTGTGGCAGGTCATTTGGTCTCCAGGGATTTGGCTCAAAGTTTATACTTTCCTTTGGCTTCTCAACCACAAAAGGATTCTCACCTGGGATAACTTGATCAAACGAGGCTTCATAGGACCTTCATGATGTCCCAATTGCAATCAAAGCGATGAGACAATTCAGCACCTCATGGTCTCATGCACTCTTGCAAATGCACTCTGGGAAAAAATTAGCTTTCATTGTCAAAGAAGGAAGCCTACTGGGGACATTCTTCACACCATTTGCAATTGGCCTGAGACTCCTTATAGCAGCGCTCTTCTTAACACATTATGGTGACTCATTCCAGGCCTCCTCCTATGGTCCATCTGGAAAGAGAGACAAAAAAATATTTCAGAGTCAGAGCACAATGATGGAAGTTATATGGCGCACCTTCTGCAATAACATTCAAGAATCCCTGGCCCTCCAAGCTTGGAAGGAAGAAGATCTCCCCTCAAAGCCTTAGGAAAAATCCATCTGGGAGAATTGGCAACTCACGATTACTCACAATCGTACCAATAAAGCTAAGAGAAATTTGAACATCCCAAATCATTGGTCTCCTTCCTCATCTAGGCTTATCAAACTGAATTTTGATGGTGCTTCTAAGGGGAATCCCGGGCCAGCTGGATTTGGAGGCATCTTCAGAGATTCAAGCGATACTCCCATAGAAATCTACGTCGGCTCTATTGGCTGGGATACCAACAACTCAACTGAGTTGGAAGGTTTGTGGCAGGGATTATACATTTCTCAGTTGAATAATTACTTTCCCATTGTCATTGAAGGAGACTCACAGGTGTTAATAAACATAGCTAATCAACTCCTTTGGGGCACCACTGCAGCTAAAGTAGCCACTAGCTGGAGACTTGCCACGAGGCTCAAAAAGTTGGAACAATGGCTCAAGATCCATAAGGCAGTCTCGTTCATCCACATCAAATGAGATGGCAACAAAGTGGCTGATTTTCTGGCCAATGTGGGAGTGGAAAGACCTAAAACGCTCATACATGGCCCCCTCAACATTCTCCATGAGAGTGCTCTTCTACAGGCTTGCACCACTTTGGTGCACAAAGATATTGCAGTTCCAGATGTGGATGGTTCACCGCATTGATGGGGCAAACGTCCCAAGGCACGGCGCATGGGATGGCCATATGGCCTCCCACCTACGCATTTATCATCTCATTAACTTGGCCAGCCTGCAAAGCATTTGGGTCACCTCCCCGCCTCTCTGTGTTTAATCCTGCATGCTCCACACTCTGTTTATAATGGCCCCATTCCTCAAACCAATTGCTGACGCCCGTTCTGCTACTTGGCTTCACACCTTGCAGAATTGTTGCCACCCTCGTGCTTGCACCGAGCTTAGCGCTCGCACGCAGACTGGGAGGCGCTGTGTTTTACTTTGATGCCTTGAAATGCTGCTTGAATTCCATTTTTCTCAGAGTTTTCTCTGCCCCAAGAGGTCTCAGTCCTGTTTAGAGTGCGTTCCATCTTTCTTTGTTGCTAAGTATTCCCTCTGCCTATAATTCTGCCCATTTAGCCTTCGTTTCATAGGAAAAATGCCCCACCTCAGGCACTGCATGCGTAGTCGAAGAGGAAGCAGTTGAGGCAGGGCAATCTGCTCTCGCTCTTCCTCCAACCCTAAACCCTCGTCTGAAGAATTCTCTCTCGGGAATTATCCAAAAACGCGTAGTGGTCACGGAGGAGCTAGCTGCTCTGGGTCGGTGCACCCTTCCCACATCACGTCACCCTCGTAGCCTCTCCATGTCGTGTCCCCCTCACTCGCTAGCCCTTAGCACCCTGTTTCCCCTATCACTCTTCGCCAAACCTCATAGAGGGCTGAGTTTCAGTTCGAATGCACTATGGACCGCCCTACAGTCACTGTGTTCATCACAGTTACTCTCCGGGAGGAAGCTGCGGGTTCCACTCCCACTCAAATCCTCACCCATCAGCCTCCTTCGGAACCAGCTAAGGCTATAGACAAGCAGGCCATGCAGGGTATGGATAAAGATGGCCAAGCTCAGGACAAAGAGGCCAAAGCTTAGGACAAAGGGAAGGATGTAGCTACAACCTCTGATGACACCACCGATGAGGAGGACAGTAGCAGAGCGGGGTACTGATGTCGTATCGTGGAAGAACCCCCACCTCAGGTTAATGAAAAGTGACCACGAGCTCTACAGCTGGAACATGGCGTTGCAGCCCAGGTTCAATGGGTTATTCTCTATGTTTTTGTTTAATTCTCGTATGTTGAAGGAGATTAATTCTCCTGTGTTAAATGCTCTTAGGCATATTTTGTTTATATGGTTTTATAAGCTACACTTCAGGTCAGTTTCCCCTGCAAGGGCGGAAAAATATGACTATAAGGGACTGGTTTCCCCTTTTGGGGCAGTCCGAATACATGAATTTTTGAGCTACAAAACCAACTTCAGGCTTTCACAACTGAAGCTACGGTAGTTTTGTACTGATATTTTATAAATAGAATTAGAATTATTTAGAAAAAAAATAAAAAATTCTAAGAGCATGAATTCAAATAAATAGGCCTAATATACTTTGTAAAAATGCATGTCCTAAGTGGTTTTTCTACTCCTCAATCATGGATTTATATCCTAGGGGTCATGATTCAATCCTAAGTGACAAAAACCAAATTTTGGGAGAAACTATGGTCAAGTATGCACATGCTATAGGAGTGCTACAGGAAGTCTTGTTTTGCTATAGGAAGTCTCATTTTTCTACATGAGGAGATAAGTCACCAAATGGCCAAGTAAATTAAATGAAAAATATATGGGAATTTTTTTTTATTAATTAGGTTGTCTTAGGACTCTATTCCAAGTGGAATCACTCCAAAATTCCTATGTTAACACATGCTTAAAAATAACAGAAAATTACTAGTCTAAAAACTGGAAATTCAAGAACTAGTGAGCTAGTTAACCTATCAAATGCCTAACCTGATCAAGTGAAAATGTAATGGGGTGAATTTTTTCATTAAATTGAAAATTTTTATGACCTAATACAATTGTAATCAACTCCAACGAATCTTATTAAAATGTTCTAAAAAACAACAAAAAAATACTACTATTTCGCTACAAGGCATTTCCAAAATTTCTAGATTTCTGAATTAGTAACCCAATCCAAGTAGCTCAATGATGAAGTTGAATTTTCAAAGTTGAACGGCTCCAGAAGTTCACAACCCGAAAAATGCTAAAAATATTAAAATGTGCTATAATTAAGGAAAGTAAAAGGCTGGAAGAGACAATGGTGGGGGTCCAGTGGAATATGTGGGTGGCCACCAATATCCACTTGGATCAATGTTTCTCATATGATCTATAGGGAGAGTCATGAACGATAACAACCTGTGGTGGTATGCATTGATATTGTTGTTTTATATTAGATAACTTATATGTGGTTGATGAGCATGTTATAGGTTAACCTGTTGTTGTTGTATGATAGTTAGATTTATGATTAGCTTACATATTGTTGACAAGCATGATATATAATTGTTGTTTGTATATGCTAGTGACTTGATGATTAGGGTTATAGCATTAATATCCTAATGTTATATGTATCATGTTAAATTGGATTGGCCTATGTAGATAATTAGGATTATAGAATTAATATCCTCATCTTCTATATATCATGTTAAATTGGATTGGCCTATGCAGATGGTTAGGGTTATGACATCTAGGTATGAGTGGACTTATTTGAGATATTGTGTTGTATTAATCTAAGTTGATGGTGCATCTGTGATTACTCTGCATGAATGACATTTCATTAGGGGAATTTTGAGGTCTAAAATGGGCCTCCTAAGAAAAGTGTACAACCAAAATAAAATTTATAGGAACCAATAGGATTCAATATGATGATTTCAACCATGGGGGATGATTCACCATTTTTTAAGTAAAAGGGTAAAAAGATTAAAAAATAATAAAATAATAAAACTACTTTTTCAACTCATATTTTCAACTTATCTCCCAAATATTTTACTCAAATTTCAAGCGAGAGTAATCGTTCGATGCAAAATTTAATTCCTCATTCAAGTAATACCCATGTTGCATACTTTTGATGGACCCTGCTATGCGAAAAATGAGAAATACATGAAAAAACATGATTGCAATCACGTTTTTCGTGTATTTCTCACTTCACGTGTAGCAGGGTCAATCGAAAGTATGAAACATGGGTACTCCATGTATAAGAGATAAATGACACGTAAACATCAGGAACAATATGAAACTTCTTTTATTAATGACATGTACAGTAAACAATTGTGGAGAGATCACCTGAAATCTGCCACGACCTTCGAGCATACCATCCTCTGGATCCGTCCAGCCCTAGCCTCACAAAACTTCTTCCAAGAGTAGTGCACAATGGATGTCACATAAGGTGAGTGAACATCTCAAGGAAACAAGGGTTTCCTAAAAATATCTGGGAAGTGCAGGAGGCACAAGGAATATATCAGACTTGGATAGGGCTCCAACAATGTATAGTATCTATATTTCTCTCTCTCTTCCCCAAGTCATTCCCTTGAGGGGCTTTGATACTCCCTCAAATTAGTTTTTGCAGTTGGGAACAGTTAGGCCATGGGATGGGGTAGTTAATTTATAGTAACAACCGTGAACCCCACCTCTAAAATAGGGAAATTATATATATTTTTAATGTTTAAAAAGACATATGTGGTTCTCTATGTATGGACTCACATTTATATGCGGAAAATTCTGGGCAGAGTTGTGTATGGGTTTTAAGAAACTGTTTTTTGAGAAATATGTCAAATTCTGAAGGGAAGGGTTGCCCAAGGCCAATGCATAATTCATCAAGTATATGATGGCGATAAATGATGCTATAACAGTGTGCTATGGCAAATTTTGAAGTAATTGAGATTTTAGATGACAAAAATCCATATCCAGCACTGCTTGGATTTAACTGGGTGTTTGATATTGATGCAATAATCAATCTTAAGAGGATAAATATGGTGTTTGAGCAAGTCGATCTGAGGGTCATTGTTCCTCTAGACCCATTATAAGGAGCACAGTACATAGAGCTTGCTCAGTATGAATACCACGATGCATATATCGATCATATCTATAAACTAAATGTGCATGATGAATATTGGATCAATACCACTGTAGACAGAAGCCTAAGCTGGGAGAAGAATAGTTCATGCATCTTAGATTCTGATGAAGAAATGGAGAATTGACAGAATATGTTGCATGAAATTTTCTACTCGGTGATGTAATAGAATTACAATATCACTTCATTGCGTCACTACAAAGGTGTGTAATTTTCGTTACCAAGACGGGATAGGAGATGTCAATTTTTTTCTTAATGGATTTGAAAGAGTAGTACCTGAAGAACAAAGGTTTCGGGATTTTGATGTCGTGCTAAGATCTACACCTACTAGATGGTGGGGTACATGTAAATGGAATATTGGAAGCTGGAGAGAATATCACAGATTTATGAAGATTAGATTTGATCGAGTAAATACTAGACTCGAAGAGAAATATGATGGCAGGATTACCCATGGGGGAATTTTTTCATTGGACTATGATTTTGGGCGAAGATCCAGCACCAGAATGGCTACATACATTCATTCACACATTAGAGGGGATACTTATGAATTGGTGTCTTGAAACCAAGCTACAACATGGAACAACAAATTGGGAAGACTTGGTTGAAGGATTCTTAATGACTTTTAGTTTTCAAAATGACTATTAGTACATAGATGAAGCTCTTCAATTAGTCATAGAAAATATTTTTAAGAATACAACTAGGCTAACCTAGACACAACATGCTTGGGCCACACAGTTGAAAGTTGCAGTAGAATGCTATAATGTGACAGCAGAATCGAATGAGGAAGATCCATGCAATATTAATATCCAAGAATCAAAAGGACAATGCAAGGTTGTGGGACCAGAACCTGAGATACTTGACATAACACAGTCAGTGAAGATGCATAAGGTGAATATAGGGACATAAGAGGAACCAAATTTCACATTGATTGGAGATTATTGGGATGCATATATAGTTAGCAAGGTTGCAAAGTTATTGCATGAATATCAATAGCTCTTTCCCACAAAGTTCTATGAACTAAAGGGAATAGTAGGAGACCTCAGAGTTATGAGGATTAATCTAAAGCCAGATGCAAAGCCTGTAAAACAAAAACCATATATATTGAACCCAAAATACAAGGAAAAATTTAAGGAAGAATTGGACAAGATGATCAAGGTTGGGATAATTGAACTTGTTGAGGAATTTGAATGGGTAAGTCTTATGGTTGTTCAGGAGAAGAAGAAAAAAATTGAAATTAGAACTTGTGTCGATTTCAGGAAGCTGAATGATGAATGTGTGCTTGACACATTCCCTACACCTTTTAAATATGATGTATTGGATAATGTTGGAGGGAAAGAGGCCTACTCTTTTGCAGATGGGTTTTCGGGTTGCCATCAGATTAGAATTGCACCAAAAGACAAGAGTAAGACAATGTTTTCCACTGAATGGGGATATTTTCAGTATACAATCATGCCTTTTTGATTGAATAATGCTCTTGTAATATTCTCTAGAGTAGCAGTCGTAGCTTTTAAGGAATATATCCACAAATATTTGGAGGTTTATTTCGATGACTGGACAGTCTTTGGACTACTAAAGAAACATGTCGTGAACTTAATATTGATGTTGGATACATGCAGGCAATATCAAATATCATTGAGCTTGAAGAAGTGAATTTTTTTTGTACCTTTTGGTATACTATTGGGACATGTGGTTTTTAGACAGGGATTGATGGTAGACCCCGTGAAGATTGTTGTTATTGTGAACCTAGAGCCACCTAAGGCAGTGAAGAAACTACGCACAACACTGGGACATATTGGCTGAAGAAGGATATTACTTATTGTTGGGATGAAGAATGCCAAAAGAGCCTTGACATACTGAAGGAGAAGATGGTAACTGCATCGATTCTAGTTTTTCCAAACTGGAAAAAAGATTTTCATATTCATGTTGATGCCTCTTTCATAGCATTGGGTTCAGTACTAGCACAATGAGGTGATGGAGATATCTATCACCGCATAGCTTTTGCAAGCAGGAAATTTTCCAAGGTAGAAAATAATTATTCTACAATAGAACGTGAAGGATTGGCTATGGTGTATGAACTGCAGAAATTTAGGAGTTATTCATAGGAGTGCACTTCAATATGTTCACAAATCACTCCGTGCTGAAGTATTTTATGAACAAGTCGGTACTGGGAGGAAATATTTCTAGATGGTTGTTATTTTAGGAGTATGATTTTGAAGTTATAGTTAAGCCAGGAAGATTGAATGTTGGACTTTATCATCTGTCAAGGATCGAAACAGGCGAAGAAACCAAAAACATTGAAGAGACCTACCCGATGCGCAGTTATTTTCAATAAGGATTGTAGACGATCACTTCATAGACATTATTCAGTTTTTTACTACAGAAATGGAACTTTCCAAGTACACTACATAGTAGAAAAAGGAGCTGGTAGTTAAGGCATTAGATTTTTCCTTGATTGCAAGACATTTGTATAAAATGGGGCTAGATGAAATATTGCACAAATATGTCTCTGAGCATGAAAAACATATCATTTTAGAAGAAGCTCATGGTGGAGTTGCAGGAGGACATTATGCAGGAAAAGCCACTACGTAGAAGATTTTGAGAGTTTGATTATGGTGGTGTACATTACATAAGGATGAAAAAGAATATTGTAGATCCTGCGATGCTTTTCAAAGAACTGGAATACCATCTAGGAGAGATTAAATTCCTTTGAACCCACAAGTGACATTACAAGTATTTGATAGATGGGAAATATATTGTGTTGGATTGATTAATCCATTAGGGAAGAAGACTGATGTGAGGTACATCATCACTGGTACATATTACCTAACTAGATGGGTAGAAGTGAAGCCAGTAAAGGATTGCAGTGTATATACTGCTCTACAGTTCATCTTTGAGTACATTTTGTCCATATTTGGGTGCTCGAAGATTTTTATGAGTGACAGAGGATCAAATTTCTTGCATCATATCATTGAATCATTAACTGAGGAATTTCAATTACATCATCACAAGAGCACTCCTTATCACCCTCTCACAAATGGAATAGTTGAAGATTTTAACAATATTTTGGATAGTTATCTAACCAAAGTATGAAATATCAACAAAAATGATTGGGATATGAGGATTCCAATAGTACGATGGGAATACAAAACAACATGCAAGAATTTGATAGGACAAACACCTTTTAGACAGTTTATGGACAGGAAGCAATTATGCCTGTGGAATATATTGTGCCTAGTCCAAGAATTAAAACAATAACAGACATGGAAGATAGTGATATTATGGAAGAAAGTTTTGAATAGTTTCTTTCTCTTGAGGAGGACAGACATATCAAGAAAAACACATTTAAGGAAGGAGACTTGGTGCTGATGTATGATATCAAGTTTGTGAAGTTCCAAGGAAAGTTCAAGACACATCGGTTGGGGCCATATATTGTTAAGGCTATATCATATGATGGTGCAGATCATCTCGTGAAGATAAATTTTTTCTTAGACGAATAGATGGTAGTAGGTTGAAGATATACATGGACGATTCTATCCCTGGAACTTCACATTGACTATATGGATGGCTAACAGTCTTATTTCCACCTGTAGTTGAAAGGGGGCGCGAGACTATAAACTACTCTGCCAATTAAAGACTTCACCGAAGAGGAGGTATTGCACAATGTTTAGGAATATGTCAGAGTTCAAATAAAATACATTGAATAAGGAATGACTATGCTACAAGCGAGGCTCTGTTGAAGTCCACCAACAATATAACTGTCGGATGTGACACAATTGATTTGACAGGAAAATTTTCGTTACAAGGAGTGGGGAAAGCACATTTAATGAGCACAGCTAAGAATATATGCTGCCAAATTTGAAGTAACGAGATGAATCTTAAGAGGATCATGGGGTATGAAATTAAAAATTTCTATAAATATTTCATCCCGCTTCACATTTGGAAACTTTGCTAACTGAGAGTTAGAATTGTGATTTTTCCCCTAAGTGTGAGCCGAGCATTCTGCTGCATGTCTAGAAAGAGTTTCAAAGAGATTGAAAGCAAATTTCTTAGGAAGGGGATAGGATACATCATGACTGCTACAACACTGATGCATGTGATAGGGCCGAGATCACCCAGGAAGTAGTAAGTTGCAGGAGAAGCACAGACGAAGAAGAAAAAGAAGCCCGTTGTCAGAAAGTCACCCAGAAATAAGATTAGCAAGGAGAAAAGCACTAAGGGGAGGCTTGATAAGAGGAATAAGCCTGTGCAGTTCCAATAAAGTGATGAAGATGAAATTTCAAAAGATATCTCTGATGAGATCTTGGCAGAGGAAATTGAGCCAATTTCTAGATTTCCGTCGTATATCCTGCCGAGAAAGATGGCTGAAAAAGTGACAAAGGATCTAGATAGCAATATATTCATAGTGTTTACACCTTTGTTTCTAAATGAAGTATCATTTGAGGGAGAGCTATTGGTGAAGGTACCACAATTACGAATGGAGGATTGGATTTCAGCGACTGAAGAAAGTATCCATAGTTCGAGCTTGACCAATTATTTTGCATGGTGTATTACAAAGAAAACTACGTTACCAGATTAGAGCCACTTAGATGGGTTGTAGAGATCCAACAGAATGGGTTTTTGAATATGATTTATGTCCCACATTATGAGCACAACATCATCAACACAATATATGTGCACCAGCTTCTAGCATTAATGCATGACGGGTGTATTTGGTTGGGTGAGAAAATCCCTATCGATGATATGCTCATCAGAAGAATAATTGCGCTAGCATGCCTAGGACAGAACCCCACAAACAAATTTGTAGGGAAATATTAGGATAAGGCTATTGCAGATGCGAGGAAGGAGAAATATTGTATTGTGAAGAAGGCATAGGTATACAACATTAGCTCCACTAATGATCAAGTTGTGCACTTCACCACACATATATTAGCAAGAAAAATCATGAGGAAGTGTCAGGAAAATGAGTATTGAAAACAATAGTTTCTTTGGTTATGTAGTGCAGCAAAGGAGTCCAGTTTAACTAGGCTAGATATTTATGCAAGGAATCTTTGGATGACTGCCGAGATGTGCAGGAGCATGGAAATAAATTCCACTATGTGTGGATATTTCTCTTGATCGCAATGATGGCATGGAAAGATCCTGAAGACTCACAGTTCACCACTATGGATCCTGACATATGCGAATCTGCAAGGTACGCCTCGCTATGGTTTTCTAAGGGCCACGTTTTGGGTTTTGTTGGAGATGGATTTATGGACTGTGGTGAGTCAGTGGCCTAGACACTCATCGGTGTTTTTTGAATAATATAGAACTTTAAGGTGGATTTTCATCATGTCTATATCAGCATGTGAAAGGATATTGACAAGCACTGGTATGAGATACCTTACTTGGTCATAGAGGATGATATTTCACAAGTTATAATCCAATGGCTGAGTGATTGGTTGATTCCCGACACGTAAGGATCAGAGACAGAGAAAACAGGGACTAGTGGGAAATACAATACATTAAAGAAGTGCAACACATGGAATCCCACTGGAAAAAACACTGGGAAAGGCACGCAAAAGAAAACCAACAAAGTTATATGGAAAGAAAAGGACATAGCGAAAAAAATAGAGAAAGCGACAGAAAAATACGATGTGAAGGATACTAGCAAAGAGACTGGGGAGGAACCTAAACATACTGGAGAAGAAACTGAGGGAAAACAATTGGCCAAGATCTCTTAGATGATACAATGATAATAGACCCCCAATTTATTATAAATAGGTGAAAAATACCTACTACAGGAGGTGCATGCAAGAAGAAAAAATCTGGTAGAACAACAAGAGAGGAGCTAATGGCCCTTACTGAGGGGGACCTTGATGATATTGGTGACAAAGTGTTGCATTTCACTAAGGACTTATGGAGCGACAATGAAGATCAATACAAGGTTGTATTGTCATAGGTACAACATGGAATCATCGAATTAAAAGTACAAGAGAGCATGAATCAAGCGAGCGTGACTTAAGAAATCTTGGTCCAAGAAAGGAAACAAGTGCACTAGGTAGCAGTAACTTCTAACGTTTTTATTTTGCAGATAACCGCGGGGAATTGAATTTTGAAGATGCAAAAGATTGTGCACATGCGAAGAAATGTAACATTCTTAATTTGAATCTTGTTGTGCTGCCCATCCAGATGTTGCATGATATTCATTAGGGGGTCATGAATGAGTTGAAGGTGTGCGACCAACGTGCTTTAATGGTTATTAAGGAAGTCAATAAGGACAACAAAAAATGTTCAATGACATGAATAAGGTGCTCAAGGACCGTGAGGAGTCCACTTAGAAAAGGAAAAATTTAGAGGAGATTATCACTAAGACGTGCAGTGAGCTACCTGATCTCCAGATCCAAGCCGAGGCAGCCCCAAAGGAAAATATTGCAAAGCTGACCACAAAAATCAAAGATTCCAAGAATGAAATGGACAAGGTAAAATTAGAAATGTTGATTTATATCAATGAGTTGTAGATCAGGCTGCAACCAACAAAACTACCCGAGGTGTGGGAACAATGGGAGACGTATATGAACGCTACATTAGAAGAAATAAAAACCACAGTCAAGGACTATGCCAAGATGTTCAAAGACACTATGGATATTTGGACCTCATTGTAGGAGGATCCCAATGTGCAGCAAATTGAAGATGAGATTCTAGCGAAGAAGAAATAGTTTGATGAGATCAAAGAAATGGTGAGGACCCTAGCATCTGCACAAAAATTTTCCTACATACATGAAGGAAAGTTTCTACAGAGTCGGATTGAGGAGCTGAGCTGAAAAGAACAGATCATCACAACGTGAACATAGCCTTGGTAGGATGAAGCAATGTAGTTATCACAGACTATAGATGCTAAGTTTAAGGAGGTGAGGAAGAAGCAGAAAGATGTACTTCAACAGACCACATGACCAACTACAGAAAATATGTTGGAAGAGGTGCACCAGAAGTAGACACAATTTGCAGCAATGATACAGTTGTTGAAGGATTCCTACATAAGCATAAAATAAATGAATCAGGGCACACCAGCTAAGTGACTCGGGACAAGTCACATGTGAGTGTCAGGGGCCTGTTGGGCAAGGCCTAACATGGTTCAGTTTTGATTCAAAGACTCCATATTGTGAGGAAATGGAGTGCACGATCAAGTGTAAAGAAGACAACTTCGTAGCGTTTAAAGGCTTCATGTGACATTTTGGGAGACTTAGGGGATTTGGGGCGGGTCAAATCCCCTCTTTTTATAAATGGATTGGATTTTTTTAAATATTTCTAACTCCGCCCATGGTTTTCGGACCATGGTATTGTAAGAAAGAAAGCTATATAAGGAGATGTCTTAGTGAGTCAAGGGATAATAATGATATTTTTCGTTGAGTTGAGAATGATATAAGTCTATAATTCTTTCTATCTTTTTTTTTTGTGTCTAAATGAAGGCTCTGCAGCTGTATGCATGGAGCCATTAGGAATTCTCAAGTAGCTTATGTGCATCTATCTCCAAATTTATGTGTGCAAGGTGATAAGGGTTGTAACTAAAGTGTCTTGCTTAAATAAAGGATGATTTGAAGACAACTTTCTATATTTCTTATGTATTTTTAAGTTATCTATGTTTATGAATCATCTGCACTGGATTAGGGTTTTCTATATATTTACTTTGTGATTTCACCGCGAAGGACTGAATAATGTGTTATATTATGAATATTGCATGTTAGAGTAGAAAGGCGCAATGCGCAATATAATTAATTGAGTATTTGAATAGCATTTCCATAGAAAGTTAAAGATTCCGCGAAGCTTGGATTGGCCCTAAGTAGAGATAAGCCCTAAAAGCCACACTCCATGGTCCCTTTGGATGAAAAAACCTAGTTCTAGCATCCCCTAATATTGCCTCAGGTGAGACAATAGTCTGTGCAGCAGATCGTTGCTGAAAAGGGCCAGTAATAGAGGGTTTTTTGTAATGCAACATTAGGGAGATGATGGATGGAAGGGTATCAACTATTGTTACCGAATTTACAAATACAAAATGAACTCCTATTTTTGATAAAGAAGAATAAGGAGCATTTCAAGACTATATAACTATTGAAAACAAAGTGAGTGATTTACAAAATGCGTGCAAGCAATGTTAACTAGAGAATGGAATTACTTCAATCTTTTTCTTTATCCTCTCTAGTGTATGTACAAAACTCATTTCTAACAAATTGATCAAGGAATGGTGATAAAAAGTGGGTGCTAAAACTAAGAAAAATATAGATTAAATCAACCTCTATCTATAAGCCACTCATTAAAAGTTATGATGGGAAACTTAGATATAAATTTTACAGTTTCAATTTCTTTCCCTATCACATTTGATGTTTCAAAAAAATATTTGATAGTCAAATCCAAAAAATATTACATTGAACATCAAATTATAAACTTGCATATAGAAACTTCCTAATCCACTGATTTGGAGGACCATAGATTCAACATTGGATAGATTATTATCCCCTCTTCGATTAATGATGAGGCTTTGTCTGCACCAATTAATGTGGATACTACACTTGGAAGATGACAAGACATCTCGTAGGGTTGTGGGTTTTTCAAATAAAATATATCTTAGGATCTCCTATGAGATAGCTTTGTTTCTCCCCAATTTTCGGAAGTTTCTCCCTAGATATCTTTGAATATGGCTCCCTAGTCATAATTTTTTTTTATTAAAAAATTCCTTGAAATAAGACTTTTGTGGTGTTCATTTTTATTCAAGGTTAAAATATGCACAATTTGAGGAATGATTGTCAATGTTTCAAAGCTCAAAGTTGATTCCATCATAGGACATGAAATTATAGAAAGTAAACAAAAACAAAATAATAGTGGAGGAGAGACCTAGAATGAGAGATGTAGAAAACCTAAAAGGCACTCCAAAAAAATCCTAGAAAGAAAAGAAAAATATCACAATTAATAAGAATAATATTATAAAGTA
>JAXQQM020073719.1:0-12301 GCA_034641835.2 Pinus albicaulis | reverse complement strand
CATCGGTCCACATACATCTGAGTGGACAATCTCTAAGGGTGCTTTTGCCCTTATGCATTTCCCGGAAGGAAAACTTTCTCTGTGTTGTTTCCCAAGAATACAACCTTCACAAAGGCTGTCCGATTTCTCTATCAATGGTAAACCACTTACCATTCCTTTTCTGTTCAACAAATTAAGACCTCCAAAGTTGAGATGTCCAAATCTCAAGTGCCATAACCAATTATCATCCTTTGGTTCGCTTTGGTAAGTCTCTTGTGCAACTGCTGCTTTCTCTTCACCATTCTTCAAATCTGCTCTCATTCTGAGAGGGAACATCTTGTTCCTTGTCATCTTCACTTCAGCAATACATAGTTTGCTGGGTGGTTTATCCATGATGGTACAAACATCATTATCAAAGAAAACATTATACCCCTTATGGACAAGCTGTCCAACACTTAAGAGGTTACACTTCATTCCTGGAACATAATAAACATCTACTATGGTTTTCTTTGCACCTAATCTTGTTAAAACATTTACATCTCCTTTTCCCATAACAGAAACTTTGCTATCAGTTCCTAGTGTGACTTGTGACTACACACTCTCATCTAACATAGAAAACATTGCTAAGTTTCCTGTCATATGGTTACTACAACCGGAGTCTAGAAACCATAAGTCTTCATTCTTTTCTTCAGCCATATTACAAGCTAAAAACAAATTACTTTGGCTGCTATTTTCTTTTGTGAAATTTGCACTAGTTCCACTTCTCATATCTTGTTTCTTCTTTCTACATTCATTAGCATAATGACCATATTTTTTACAATTGTAACATTGGACATTGGATTTGTCATACCTTTGTCCTTGATCATTCTGCTGTCCACTTTGCTGGCTGCCTTGGCCGTGGCTATGATTTTGACTGTTGCACCTTCCATGTGAATGAGAAGGGCTGTTCCTTCCACCTTTGTTCTGGCTTTTGCCTCTTCCTCTTCCTTTGCCTTGCCCTCTTCCTCTTCCGAAAGACATCTGGGTCTTAAAAGCATGTTCAAGAGATGAGTTTTGACTCCTACCCAATCTCTGTTCATGGGTCATCAATGATGCATGAAGTTCATCCACTGAAAACTTTGTGAGATCTTTAGTCTCCTCTATGGTGGTGACAATCACATCAAACCTTGAGGGTAAACTTCTCAAGATTTTTTCCACAATCCTCTTGTCCTCAAGAGTCTCTCCATGAGATTTGATTTGTGTGACCATTCCAATCACATGAGTGAAAAATGAGTCAATAGTGTCTGACTCTTTCATACAGAGAGTCTCAAAGTCTCTCCTCAGCAACTGAAGTTTTGTTGTCTTCACCTTCTCCATACCCTGATAAGTTGTCTTGAGAGTTTCCCATGCTTCTTTGGATCTCTTAGCTGCTGCTATCCTTGGAAACACACTCTCATGCACTGCTTGATACAAAAAGAAAAGAGCCTTGGCATCTTTCTTCTTATTTCTCTTCAATATCTCTCTTTCTGCCTGAGTTAACATATTAAACTCATGTTCATCTGCTGGCTCTTCAAAGCCATCCTCAACAAATTCCCATAAGTCTTGGGAGACAAATAATGCTCTCATAGTTATTGACCGGTAGTAATAATTTTTCCCATTAAATTGTGGGAGATGGATATTTCCCATACCCATACCAGTGCTAGCTCTAGCCATTCTGCACTCTTAACTATGATTCAAAAACACTTGACTGTGTGTTTAAAATTAACTAACTGTACTGCAACAGTAACACAAAACTGTATAAAGAAATACCTTTGAATTCTTCTTGTCTAAGTCTTCACACTGCTGGAGAAGCTGCTGCAACTAAGAACTCCTTTCCTTCAGCTTATTTGACCTTCAAATAGCTTGGACTGGCTCTGATACCATGTTGGAATATTGAAAATTCCAGAATTAATAATGGAGAAATTAAACTCTCCCTCTTTAACACAGAGAAATAAATTACACTCTCAGAAGACAGAGTTTTCAACTTAATAAAACAAATTTTTATTCCATAAAAAATGTTTACAAGTTCTTCCTCAACACAGAGGGATTACAACTGTTAGACTGTTACAAGACACAGTTCCAAAACAAAATAAAACTCTTCTTTGTCTTTTTTAAAAAAAAAACTCTGCTGTGAATTTTTCATTCACTGTCTCTGTCTATTAAAAAAAACAACTCTCTGTTTTTTTTATAAAACATACACTGCTATGTATAATTTTAATTCTGCTCTGTAAAAAACAATTGCACCGCTGTGCATAATAAAACTGTTCTGTGTGTGTTAAAAAAAATTACAACGATGTTCTATATATAAACAAAATATCTCAAACTCATTTAATGTCATTCATTGACAAAAAATCACCGCTTGAAAAAACATTTATGGCATCATAAATTATGTCGGCACCGCTTGAAAATCGCATTGAAGTCGAATTTGCATGGTGGCACCGTTTGACAGATTTTCGTGGTGGTGGCGGTGTTTTGGTGGCGCGGGGGCGGAGACACCACATAGTGGTGGTTGCGGGGGCTCCACTCAGCCCGTACACAACTGTCGGGGTGAAACCCCGCAGTAAATTATGGCCGTTGATTTGTGGTCAACACACGATCGGCAAGTCAACAGCGGGGGTTCACCACTTATTAACTTCCGGGCTGGTTGCACTCCCGCTAACCGCTGATCTCCGCCAACCTGCTGCCGATTTAACTCTGCGCCTGTTCATACGTCCTCCCGCCTGTGAATTGATCCGGGCAGTTGGAAATTACATTCCAACAAATCCCCATAGTTCTTACCTGAGTGGTCTATGCTTATTCCCAAAGCCTCTTAATAAGTCTTTCTATCACTTGCCTGTGGAAGCTAACTTGCCTTACCTCATAAGGCTATCGTTCTCGCCATTATGGTCGTTCATTATTAGAAATTCCAGTACGGCAAGATTCGCTTTCTCTATTGAAACAAAGGGTACGTTGTATATGAGAAACCTAACAGTCAACCTAGAAACATATAATGCTGAAAGGATATTGGCTAGTGCTGGCACAGTGCTATACATTTTCTTGGTCAGAACCTTGGAGTCTGATGATCCTTTTATATCCGCTATAGAATTGAGGAAACTCCAAAATGGCATGTATGGACAGCCTCAACCAGGGACGATATTGAAAACCATATGGAGAACTGAATTTGGAAGCAGAAATTTGACGATTAGGTGAAAATTTTGAACTTTGTATATTCATATTCATTGCAATTAGTTTATAGCAACAAATTTATACCACAAAATATACCATCCACTGAAGATCACGTTTATATCCGAGTACCAATTTCGACGCAATATTTTTCGTATCGCTTGCATTTAATGCCTTTGTATGGTACTTCATTGTGCAGGTATCCTTACGACAACTTTGACCGCATATGGACACCACTTATCCCTTCAAATAATTTAAATTTGAGCATGGTGAAACTTGACGTAAGTTCTAACGAGGCAACATCAATAAACAATACTAAAGATCTTCCTCCACCTGTTATCATGCAAACGGGGTAGATTTTATACAGCTCGGAACCAACTCAATTCTCTCTAGGGCCATTCAACGAAGGAGGGAAAAGATCATTACTAATTTTGTATTTTGCAGAGGTCCAGATGTTAGATATCTCCGAATCCAGATCTTTTTACATCACCATAAATGGTGAAAAAGGGTCGGACACCATTACTCTGCCACGAACTTATTCTGCTGTAGAGCTCACAATCCCATCCAATCAAACAAGAGGACTTCAAATTCGCCATAGTGACAGCCACTTACTCCACATTACCTCCACTAATCAACGCTTTTGAGTACTACACCTTGTTTGATACCCAACCGGCCACAAATCTCCAAGATAGTCAGTGCCCTCACTAAACTTCTAATATTCAAATGAATAATTTGCATAACTTTCGAGGGTTAAAATGATATATGTGTTATTTGCACATTTCAATAGTTGCCTATCACAAGAAGTATACTAATCGTGTTTTATATGGCTATAGTGAAATATAATTCAGTAAATTGCACCTAGGTGCAAGGGAACGCCGGGAACGTCGGATGGAGGAGATGTGAATCGTTTTGTGCTATATGAGGGGTAAAAACTGAATTGTGATTTAACATAAGAAAATCTAAAGCTGAACAAATAATCATAAATGGTAAGTAGAAATATGATCACCCAAGGTGGAAAGTTTATAGCTATTAATGTCTCGATTCTTTTCACGTTCAAACTATCTACACTGTATAGTAAAGAAGCAACCTGACTCCATGTCAGAAACTGGCCATTCAAATGGCCTGCACATCCTCAAGACTGATGGAATCCTCATATATGAAGAAGGCAATGAGACTTTGATGTGAAATTCTCGTATTTTCTCTGCCTGTCCTTCATGTTATGTCTGGGTGGTCGAATTGAGTGTGCTCATTTTGATTTGCAGAAGGCCGAATAGGATGAGAGAACCCATTATCATACGTTGTTTGCCCATAGAACCTTTAAGTTTGTCTAACGCGGTAAACCCTGCCCGTGTGGTTCATCATCAAGACAAGCTGGAGAATCTGATCAAGTAACCTCTTTAAATAGAAAGTATAGCTCCTACTTGCCGTTTGTAAAATAACGGCTAGGTTGCCTCAAATAATAAAAATTAATTTATTTTATTTTAAAAAGAGTAAACCAAATGATCAAAGTTTATAACTTGAATTTTAAATATTTATATTTATTTTAATAAAAATAATAATTTTTAATTTAATATTATTAAATTGTAATTTATGTAATTTTATTTTTATTTCATTTCATTTATTTATTTGTTTATTTATTTATTTATTAATCTTTATTTTATTTTATTTCTATTTATTTATTTATTTAATTTTTTTTTAATTAAAATTTTTTTTTATCAATTTTTTTTTTTTTTTTTTTTTAATTTTTTTTTATCTAAACATATACTTTTGAAACTTAAATAATTATATGGGCCTTTTTATATTACAAATTAACTAACACTAAATATTTTTTTTATCTATTAAAAACGATTTACGGTCGACCTTGATCTTTCTGGCAACAATTTACAAGGAATGATACCAGAATGGGGATTTCCTATGTTAAGATCTAAGCAATTTCCCCCTTCGATTTCCAGGAATGGATTGTAACTCATTGCAAGCCTTGATTCGCCTTGAAAGAATTTTTTGCACACAACACAATGCAGGTGGTATTTTCATTTGCTTCCAATCGGCCCCCGATTTCCAGGAATGGAATTGGCTAGGGGTTGTTTTACCCTCGGCTATGGTTGAATTTGTCCTAGATTTTAGGGGTTTTCTTGCATTTACAATCTGATTCCCTTGTATAAATGTGTATGATATCTACACTCAAAACATATCCATCCAAATTAGCAGCATGTAGTTAAGGGAAGAGCGCCTCACATGAGGACACTTGGGTAGTGGACGTAATGTAACAACTCCTTGATCGATTGAGTCTTCAAAGCGGTCGTTGGGCGTTGGGTTGCAGTCTCGGTTTGGTTTGTCGATTGATGGCTTGGACGACTGGAAAATTTTGGATGGTTCAGTCTCAGTCTAGTCCTTTATGTGTTGATCAAACAAAAAGTTAGACAAGCCGGATTGTTTTGGTTTAGTAGTTTTGTTCACCAGCACATAGTTAAGGGAGGAACACCTTACATGATTTCCATGCATTGTTTTGGTTCAGTTTTTTTGCGTTGTGCCATGTGCGCCTCTAATCTTTTTGGTGTGAGAATAACTATTAGCAATGTGATCCTAATGAGATTCAGAGGTGACGTTACTATGAGTGATGATGTGGAAATGAGTTAGTGGGCCTAATCGACATTTAACTCTATGCCAGTCCTAGGAGCATATCAACAAATGAAACAATATGACGTTCAATATCCTCAGGAGTATCCCGCACAGAATCTCCTGGAGCCACGTGCGACTGTTGGTGAATGCAGGTGAGAAGCGGTTTTTATCGCATCGCCTTTACACGGTAAGCAGTATTTAAGAGTTCAGAGCGATGCCATAGGTTGGGTGACACGTGGAAGAAGCGGGTTCGCGATACCAATCTCATCACTTATTATTGTTCGTGTATAATAACCGTGCGAGATTCATTGATGGTCGTCGGATCGATCGGTTGGGCGCGAAGGGATGGTGATCGTTGGATGAAAACGGCATGTATAATGTGGCCCACGCATATATCTATATATATAAGGTGATCGGCGTTCTTGTTTTCTCCCTGCTCGGCTCTGGTTTTGGGTAATATTTCATGATTCTTATAATAGAAAAGAGCCAAACTGCGTCGAGGATTTCATGATCGGAATCCCTACCTGTGTTGTCCCACACGGAAAACCAGTTCCCCTTTTTTCGCCCTGCTTGCCTCTGGTTAATTTTATTTTTTCATGAATGTTGTTACAGAAAAGCATCGAACTATGCTAGCGTTCTCAGACTCGAAGTCCAGATTGCGAAAATGCGTTTCCCCAAGTTTCTGAGGACAATTAGGGTCCTATAGAAGACGAGGAATAATATTGTGACCGCCCATGAGCAAGAGACGAATACATATGAGAAATGTGCACGCATGGAGATTTTAGAGGAGTTGGAAGTGGTGTTCAGGCACTTTGACAGTCTCGATATTGGGCAAAATACGCATGACATGTGCATCGAAGACTGTAAAGAAACTAAAATTATCATAACGCAAGAAACAATCATCTAACCAGAGTTGACCGCCTATGGAGTTCCCACAGAGCTGTTGAAGAGTGATGATCGCTTCAGCCAAAGCACTGCAGCCTGTACGAGATTTTACAAAACTACGCTTCAAACTCACGAGATTTTCGGAAATTCACTCTTGCAGCTTCGCTAACTTGTACAATATTTTATCAAATTGACTAATTCTCTACAAAGCCGGGAAGATTATCTTGAACTGAAGCATTTCATTTAGTATCCAGCTCGAGTTCGATCACGTGCAACTGCCCGTATAAAATGTGAGCCAAATTAGGCTTCCCGGACAATTTTTTTCCCGATTTGGAACTTCGGTCGCAAATTGGCTCCATTTCGCTAGCAATCGCACAAACGGTCAGCTCGGAAGAGTCAGTACCCCGTCGAACAAAGCGGGATTCGATACCAAAAGCCAAACGACACGGCCACGAAATTCTCCCGCTGAAATAAGAACGCAGTCTTTAGCACGTCCGGTAATGCAAGCAGGCATTTGCATTTTTCTGACAGAAATCGAAGTGCATTATACTTAAATCTCACACGTATGCTCCGTCCAATATTTCAAGAATGCGTGTGCCAGAAAGCTCGACCTGGACCGAAGAAATTCTAAGTGTGCTTCACGAATCCAGCCATGAAACCCCCACGTTGCATCGAATCATTTCACAAATGCCGGACAAAACACGTGGCAAAATTTGATTCGCACGAAGGGCGGTATGGTATTTCTCCTATTGGCTGGGGTGAACAGTGTTTGCTCACCCCAAGCCCGCAAAGAAAATGCCTCCAGCGTAAAAATAGTTTGTGAAATGATACGTTTGGATTTTTTTCCTTTTCCATATTTATAAATGAATTTTGTTACTTGTACCGTATTAAATCCATAACATATTAACGCAGAAAAGTTTATTATATTATAGTATTTACTATATAGTAATTATAATTGATATTATGAGGTGAAGTTATTTAGGATTGGTTTTTAATTTGATAATAAAATTAGTAAGTTCAAAACGTTGATCATCAAACATTCTTGATGTGATTTATCTGAAAGTATTTTTCAAAAATGTTATACTAAAATTTACGACTTTGTTAGGATGGAAAATAGTGTAAGAATGGTTTACATTTTTATCAAAATAAATAGTAATATTTAGACATTGATAAGAGATAGAACATTTTAGTAATAGTATTAAATTATAATTTTCAGTTATTCGAATAACGAAATATGTGTGTTCTGTGTCTATGCACAAGAAATATAGTATGAACATTGGTAAGTAGTACCTTCAAGCATATTATAAATTGAAGCCTAATATATATCAACCCATTATCCATTGTAGCCTTCATTATATGGAAAACATCTTGTAGCAAAGATTTTTATGGAAACTCTCAAAAACATGTAACCATTCTATATTTATATTGGAGTTTTCTAGCAGTGGTGGGAGATCGAAGGTTTTTGCAGAGAATTTTAATATTAATTTTTGCACTTTAATTGTAAGAACACCTCGATGCTCTTTAAAAACCAATTCCCTAATGCTTAAATAACAAGACCGTTGCTGAGCAACAAGTCCCTGCTGACGTTTTTGTTAGGACAACCCTACTTGTCATGTAATTGAAATGATTGGGAATTTAATTAAAAATTTTAATTTATTATTGAACCAGGAAATTAAATTAATTTGAAAAAGCTTAGTCGAACTTTGGAATAGTCTAATTAATTATAATTATCATGGAAGGTGTATATATATGAAAGAAGATAATGGGAGAGGTGTGAGCATTAACGAATTCAATGATAAAGTTAATAGTATGTAATATAAAGTCTCATAATAATACTTCTATATTTGTAAGTAATAACCCGTGGGTTTAAGAGATAACTGCATGTGTAAGTATTCTACTGTTGGAATGCCAACATGTATAATGATATATACCATTAGAAATCCCATATGAACCCGAAACAATAGTTTATGGTTTGGTTCAAAATCTCGACTCAATCAAAATAGAAGATGAAAAAGTTAGATTAAATTTAAAAGTTATCTTACAAATAAGGTACTTGTAACGGTTCGAATAGTCTAACTAATTAGAAATAGTGCTCCTAAATGAAAAGCCTGTTTGATACAGTGATGCAACATAGTCCGTATATGATCGAACTTACGTATTTTCACGGTAGAACCCTCGTAACATTTCCTGTGGCACTTATAGTGTTTTGAATTATTTGAGATAGTTTATTTTTGAAAAGAAAATAAAAACTGAATAGGAAATAAAATAATAGGACTAATACCATCTATTTATGTTTTATAAATTTTATATAGAGTTTATGGGTTTCGGATTGATTGGAAACGAGCATGAAAGAATACCGCATGTATTACATGCGTGAAAGCATATCATGAAAGCATGTCAGCGCGACATGTGTCCATGCTCGTCTCCATGTATTCGTTACAGGTGCAAGCTTATCAGCCCCGCTACCAGTTAGCAGCTCAATATCGTTGGTGAAGATACTCAATATTGTTTGACAGCCCCATGAGCAACAATGTTTCCACAACTAATTTTTGGACAATTCGTCCAAGCTGTATCTCCTGTGTATGATAATCAAAACCACCATCCTCTATTACTCAAAATTCTAGGGACCAAGTCTGTTGTAGGCTGGTTGAAAGGGAAATAAAACCTCTAGGAACAGGGAATCTCAACTTCCGCCAATGCCAAGCACCATTTCTCCAGAGTTTGTTTCGGAAGAATCAATTGACACTGTTGGGGACTCAAGTGCTCGCTGCAACTGGGCTCAGGGCAATGGATGTTCACCAAATTTTCTTGCAATTTGGTGCAGATATGCAGCACTATTCAAGTAGAACAAAACTTGTGTGAACAAACATTGATTTCAAAATTTCAGATGTGTTTTTGGCTTCTAGACATATGCTGCACAATTATTTCACAACAGGGGCATCTTCATTTCCTTCCATCACTTCCTTTCTAGCCCTTCTCGCTCTTTTGGGAGAGGGAACCAAGCTGCACCAGACTGTTTATCAAAACCAAGTGATGTTTAGGTTAAACAGCTACGGCTTCCTGTAGAACGCTCAACAACTTCCTCTGTTAACTCTTCCAGGTAAAATCTCGGTTCTTAAACCTGGAACGCTCAACAACTTCGTCTGTTAACTCTTCCAGGTAAAATCTCGGTTCTTAAACCTGGCCTTGCTGATGGTAGAACATTTAGGTTGCTTGAACAAGGGTTTTGTCATTGTATTACCTGTATACCCATATGCGCAAACCTGCTACTATCAGCCTTTTTTGTAGATGGGCAGTATAGACTAGAGATGGGTATTTTCGAACTAGTGATTCTCATTTTTTTTGTTATCGTTTTGATTCAGTTCTATTTTTGTCTGTTTTTAGTTTAATAAAAGCTACAACCATAGTTAAATTCCTCCAATTATATTGGATTTAGGCGTTTTCAGAGGAAGAAATATGTTCTGCCCAGAACTATTGAAGGATGTAACTGCAATTTAGATTTCCATGGAACTGCAGCAAAATTGGTAGTAGTGCTGCAAAGATTTCACTAAATGACACAAAGTTTCATATTTCACTAGATGATGCAATCTACATGCAACTTTAAATATTTTGATTAATGTTTGAATCAAAATATTTGATTCTTGAACAAGCATTATCATCACTGCAACCCAGCTTTCCATGTTTTATATTATTGTCTATCTGATTTTATATTAAAATTACCAATGAAAAAAACAAACAAACATCAACACATAGCTCTAACAGAACAATTTATCTTATTTAAACCAATTTGGAAAATACATGCTTCCTTTTTTAACAGTCATACTGATGGGAATTTCTTTTAACGTAAGATCTTACCATGAACCGGTAGGCCTTTGCATATTTTCAATGTACATTGAGACCATTAATAGTTCAGACTAGCGCATAGAGGTGTACCCCAGCATCAAGTTAAGAAATACAAGACAGTGGTGGTTTGGGGTAACAACCATGTTGTAATAAAAATATTGCCTAAAACAGATGTCTCCCTAAGACTCTAAACAAATATCGTAATTGCTAATGGGTAAGTATTGAAACGAAATTCTAAATAGATATTGTAATTGCTAATGGATAGGTATTGAAATGAAATTCTGGGTAATTCGATCAGAGGAAAGAATTGTACAGTAATACAAATAAACTATAAATTAAAACAGTCATTACCTGAGCAATATTTGAACTTCCAATGCCCCTCCCTTGGAGTCTGCAAAGAATGAAGCAGGGTTGTAAACCCTTGAACTCTGACATAACCTTGTGAGATTATCTAGCGAAAAAGGGTAATAAAATACCTTGAGCTGTGAGCATAGTCACCCTGCGTTCAATACCGGCACCCATGCTTACGCATCCCAAATTTGCAGTTACAAATACCTCCTTCCAAAACGTGTAAGAGTAAAAGTGTCAAACCATACTGGTCCTTCATCAGAAGAATCTACTACTCCAACTCCTAACAGATGGTAACATCAACCGAATTGCTCAATTGGGAAGAAAGGAAACGATCCAAGCCCGTGGAAAATTTACTGGAGCAAATATCACAACAGAATGACATATACAGAGATTACTTACTCTTTGGATGTGTTGAGGCAATTCATTCGAACAAATCTGTGCAGAATTTGGGCTTCACCATGGGATTTTTCACGAGCCGAGAAGAACAACATACCCATGAAAACGCACCACTTACCCATGAAGAAGGGAGTCCACCCAAGGACCAATTTCACCTGGCCTGCATCTCCTATTTCATCGTGGGTACTGGATTTTTGCTTCCATGGAATGCTTTCATAACAGCAGTGGATTATTTCACTTATATCTACCCTGGAAAGCAGGTGGACACAGTGTTTTCAGTGGCGTACATGATTCCAGCCTTGGTAGTCATTGTGCTCTTGCTCACTTTCGCTGGGAAGGCCAATGCTCGAGTCCAGATCAATCTTGGGTTGTCTCTGTTTCTTCTGGCCCTGCTGGTTGTGCTAGTCATGGATGTTGTTTATATCAAAGGGAAAAGGGGGCTGGATACTGGGTATTTCATAACTGTTGCGGTGGTTGTATCCCGTGGGATAGCATATGCGATTGTGCAGGGGAGTCTGATTGGGTCTGCTGGGGAGCTCCCGGAGCAGTACATGTAGACTGTGGTTACTGGAACTGCTGCAAAGGTTGGGGTAGTAGAATTCCTCACCTCGGTGTAGAGCAGCTCCATCCCAAACGCACCGCAAGAATGAATACCCAGTTCAGGGTTTAGGTTAGGTCGTTACCTCAACACCTCTGCCGAAATCTCGACCGTTGGACTGGAACTTCGATCACAACATGTGGAGGCCAACGGAAAGTGCCGTAGAGCGGGAATGTTCTTGGAGGTAAGACGGGGGACGCCTCCGCCGTACATTTCGCTCATTCAATAAAATTTCAAATGTAATCAATTTCAGGAAAATCTACTGAGGAGCTGCCACATGTCAAGATTTGACTGGCTGTGAAGAGCTGCCAAATGTAAAATTTTAATTGGTTCCATGCGCGGTAGGAAAATATTTTCATTGGCTGGGGTGAACAGTGTTAGCTCGCCAAATTCTAAGCCCACAAAGGAAACAACCCGCTGCACAATCGTAATGCCTAACAAAGAAGTTGT
>JAXQQM020091484.1:0-40638 GCA_034641835.2 Pinus albicaulis | reverse complement strand
CTCAAATTTGATTGAAAAGAAGACTAATTTGGAGATCATACTTGGAGACAATGCCACCTACCCCGTGAAAGGGATAGGGACTATTACTCTTCATTTGAATCAATGTCAAATCCTACATCTACAAGATGTATTGTATGTACCTGACTTGAAAAAGAACCTGGTATCTATTTATACGATGGAAGATAAAGGCTTCAAGGTAGCATTCGTTGATGGGAAGGTACGTATTTGGCAAAAGAAACCGAAAGATGCATTTACACTTGGATTTAGGGTTGAAGGTCTCTATCAGGTTGGAGGAAGTCCTTTGGGAGCTATGACTTGCGACACTTCTCTTCAATTCGAATTATGGCACTGAAGGTTTACTCACCTTCATTATAAAGCCCTACTTGATGCAAGGAAGATGGTCACAGGTATGCCCTGTATATCATGAAGGTGTTTGTCAAGGTTGTGCAACTAGGGAACATACAAGGGGACCATTCCCCTCAAGTGAAATTAAACCTACCGACATTCTTCAATTGATCCATTATGACTTATCTGGTATTGTTGCTCGTAACATCTTCGGGAGGATATTTGTACTATGTTATTTTTGTGGATGACTTCTCTCGCAAAACATGGATCTATTTCTTGAAGAAGAAGGGCGAAGTGTTCCAATGATTTGGCTCATTTAAAGCCTTGGTTGAAAATCAAACAGGGAAGAAGATCAAAATATTGAGGATCGATAATGGAACTGAATATGAGTCAAATGAATTCAATGACTATTGTAGAGAAGTTGGCATTAAGAGGGAGGTCCCTACTACATGTACTCTTGAGCAAAATGGAATTGCCGAAAGGAAGAATCGAACCATCATAGAAGCTACTCGTGCCATGCTTCATGACCAAGGTCTACCGAAGTTCTTATGGAGAGAAGTTTCCAACACTGTCGTGTACGTTCAAAATAGATGCCCACATCAAGCACTGGACTTCAAGACACCCAAAGAAGTTTTCACCAGTAAGAAACCTGATGTTTCTCATTTTAGAATATTTGGTTGTCCCGTATATTTGCATGTGTCAAAAGAGAAAAGAAACAAATTTGATGCATCTGGGAAGAAAGGAACATTTGTGCGCTACAGTGAAACTTCAAAGGCATAAAGAATCTGTGTGCCTCGTCAAAGGGAAGTGGAAATATGTTAATTTTGGGCAACTAGGTCCAAACTCCATGTTGTGATGCTCAGATGACGATGCCAATATTTTTACTGGATTCCTCTTTCGGAGAGGTGCAAGATCGATCTAAAAATCATCTTGATCGGATGAGCAGAACATGTATTTTGAATTTATTCCATGTGTGCAAAGTCGCCCTGATTTATCCCACATGCATAAGAGATGTGTCACACACCCCCACAGATGCCTATATATTGGAGAGACTTGGAGTTCATTTGATACACACATTTTGTGGAGGCATTTTCTTCTTTCTTTGATGGTGATGGAGCAGCATTCTCGATTCTGCATTTAGGGCTTCTTGGTGCAGCATCTTGGTGGAGCATTCTTGATGAGACATCTTGGGGTTGTGTGACACATGTGGGAGGCTGGCCTTATGAAGTCTTTGCTGGTTGAAGCATCCTGTTGATCGCTGTAACACCACCATTCTTCATCTCTGTTTTTATTGGCTTGTCTTCCATCGATCTATCGGTATGTTCTATCAGCATCTTACTTTCATGTGATTGTTATTTAGGCCCTAGAAGATTAAAGTAAATTTGCATCTAGCATAGAACATCTTCAAATTTTAACATGGTATCGGAGCTAAGGTGAAGACAAAGCCCAACTTGTGTTGAGAGCAATCACCGATCTATTGGGAAAGATCCATATTGTGCAACGCTTGTCTCACAAGAGCTAGGTGGAGAGAGGTTTTTTCTGTTCTAGGCCGCAGCAAGGAAGTCTGGACCAGCGTGGGTGAGAGGGCATGTTTTGATGTCATTTCAGGAGCATCGAATTGCTGAAGGACAGCCGCAGTACCTTGCTGGAGGGCCGCAGGAGGTGAGGTCTGTTTAAGGGCTCGTTTGAGGTGAGGCAACCCTCAAAATAGGCTGTCGCAGACTGTTTGAAGGGCTGAAAGGGAGCCGTTGTCATAACAGGACGAACAGTCCATGTTTAGGGCTAGAAACTGCCCATACATTGCAGCGTGGAGGGAGATCCCTTCCCTAAAGGACAGCCGCAATCTTTAGGGGCAATTCTGGGCAGAAATAAGGGCTGAAAAGGGGACTGTCATGATGCCCTAGTTTCCAGCGATGGAGCATCTTTCAAACAGTGGACAGAGGTACGTGTTTTAATGAATGTTTGCAAGTGTTGGATCCTAGTTTAGAGGATCTGTTTTGGATCGGTTTGGGCAGATCTACCTTGGGAGGATCTTTGGCTGACAGTGAGATGGAGAGTGGTCAAAAGATGGTTGCATGGGGATCAAAACTGGATGATGTCAAAGCAAAACGTATGGGCTGTCAAAGAAGGCTGGTGTCAGAAAATTGGATGCCGCCACTTAGGCACGACTCACTATTTTCTCAAGTTTTCAACCTGTGGGGGAAGTGCAAAAAAAAATTTGTGGTTCTTTAACAAATAGTATCCTGGAAGATGGCCAGTAGCAAAAGCTTTCAAGAGAACAGCTTTAGGACTAAGAGGGTAAAATTGTGGAAGCATCAGGACTGTGGTCAATGGGTTTTCCAAATAGCTTACAAATGTGTGAGTCATATAGGAAGATGTCTGCGACCTCTACTGCCCAATCCCACAAGCAGAGTGGAAATGTAAGATGGACTGGCTTGAATGGCCACCCACAATTTTCAAACATTGGAATGGAAGCATCGGTGGGAAACTGGCATATGCATATGATATAATCATGTCAATCAGAGGTTTCAGGAGCACATGGTGGTGTAGATTTTAACAGGATGGCAATAAGAGTGTTTACTTTGCAGACTTTTGAATGTGTATCAGTTTCATTAGCACCTGCTTCATAATTATTGCCCACAAAACAAAAGTATAGTGACACTCCTTTCCACAAGAAAGAAGATTGCAGTTGTTGTATTGAATGGCATCAAAGGTATTGATTCAGAATTAACTCCAGCATCCCATTATTCTGGCAGGCTGCAGTAGTTATCTCTGTAGCAGTTATCAGCAAGGATGGTTTTACAGTTACACCTTCAGAAGTATTCATAAAGACTTGTTGCCACAGTACCTCCTTGCAGCATGATAAAGTCTCATCTTAAAGATGGAGTGCAGACTGGAAAAGGCTTGATGATCTCCTAAAGCAAGGATTCAGAGGGAGATGTAATCTTTTGATGATGTATGTCCATCAGATGATGATCCTCCCATTTACTAATGAAAGAGGTGATTTTTAAAATGTAAGATCTAACTTATTCCTAAGCATTAAAGGTCTGGTAAAATGGAGCATTTGTTGATGCTGATATACACTACGCATGGGGACACTGGGGTATATCTTGATACAAAGACTCTAAGTCTATTTATGGTCAGGCCGCATATATTGGTTAACTGCTCATTAAGATTATCTAAAGTACATTGCTGATCTGACAGTACAATAAATGGAATCAGCACATCTAAGTGCTATATATCTTGAGGACCTCCTTTACCTAGAATTTGTTGGAGATATAAGTATAGTCACTCGAGATTATTGACAAGGTATGGGCAGATTCCTGTGGGGCCATCTCAACTATATTCATTATTAAATTGGAATCCAAATCTGAAGACTTGTCATCTTTGTTGGAGCTAAATTTCTGGCATTCTGAAGTTAAGCTCCCAAGAGACGAGAAGGGAGTTATATTGTTGCCATTGTGTATGTGTATGAGCCACTGTTAATGGGTTGTTGTTGATGCCTGCGTGATGTGTTGTGAGCAAAGAATTTATCACTAGGATATGCCAAGGAATTGTTGGGCATTATTTCTGAGTTGAACATGGGCTGCATTAATAAATTTCAGTGGTCTCATGGTGACTGTCACTCCAACTGATTGATTAAATTCTGGGTTTAAACTATGGTATTTTATTTGTGTTGTTGTATTTGCAAATTCAAACCCAAATCAAATGAACTTACACCCACAACAGTTTGCACATGAAATGTTTGACAAAACTCGGAAGGGGCCTAATTGGTTTCATAAGCATCATATCTTTGATTGTTGAACAATGGGATATTTGAAACCTCTCACAACACTTATAAATAAATTGAGAAGATTGAACAATACAGCAAGGCTGTGTGGTAGGTCGCAGGCCATACCACCACAGCAAGTAATAGCATGGGCAGATTTAGGTTGTTTTGTGCCCTAACCTACAGCGTGGAGAGGTCTGTGTTGGAGGCTGAGGAGCTGTAAGTGACAGCCGATTTGTTGAGGGACTGGTTCAGGATCAAAACAGATCTGTGAAGGTTGTTTCAAGTGACCGAGGTGCTGGGTAGACTTGCTGAGTTAATACTTCCAGTGCTTTGGAAATCTACTACAAGAAGGCAGACAAAAGAAGAGGTATGTAAAATTGATTCTTAGATGGAAAGTTTGTCGGTCTTTGAATGTTGTTTAAGGAAACCTAAGGATAATATCAATGGCTAGTCGATGAGCCTTAGAACAGTGACATATGGCAAAGTATATATGACCTCACTGTATATGGCAGAGTCTATATGAACTTGAGCTATGGTATCTTCAATGGCACATGGAAATATATATATGACCATGAAGTTTGATATCTTCAGTACTGTATGGCAGTATGGCTATAATGAAGATGATAGTGATGTATAACAATAGCACCAAATGTGAGTCATATGAGTTCAATGACTTTGCAGAGGAGCTGGCATTAAGAGGGAGACCCCAACCGTATATGCTCCTGAGCAAATGTCACTGCTATAAGAATGGAGAGAAGACCCTCATGGCTCCGGGATTCTATCAAGAATGTCAAGATACATATGGCCCCAAAAGGGGGACATTCCGTGTAAAGCAAGAAGCTGAATAGATACCAAGTGTATCTAGCAGCCATGAGTACAATACGAGCCTGAATCATTTTAAGAAAGCCCTCTATGGGTTGAATCAAGCCCCAGGGCTTGGTATGAGAGGATAGATAGCTACTTGATGAAGTTGGGCTTCACTCGAAGTAATGTTGACCCTCTCATTCATTAGTGTATGAGGGAAATCGCTTCAAAGTTCGAGATGAAGGACCTAGGACTGATGCATTACTTCCTACGCCTAGAGGTCTGGCAGAGACCTGGCAAGATTTTCCTCTCTCAAGGAAAATATATTGTGAAGCTGCTTGAAAGTTTTGTTATGATGGACTGTAAGTCCGTGTCGACACTGATGGAACTCAGTTGGGCCTGTGCTAGCAAATCCTACCGAGTATCGACAACTCGTAGGGGCCCTGATGTTCTTAGGGAACATCTGTTCGAACATATGTTGTGCAGTGAACACTTTGAGTCAAAACATGGTTGATTCTCATAACATTCACTGGGTTAGTGCCAAGAAACTCTTGAGATATCTCTGGGACATGGTAGACCATGGGCTGAGATACACTGCCAGGAGTTTGAGTCTCCGTGGATATACTGATGTCGTATGGGCTGGCAGTGTGGTGGATCGCAAGAGCACATTTGGATGTTGTTTCACACTTGGGTCTGCTTCGAGCAGGAAGCAGAAGTCGGTAGCTTTGAGCACCGCTGAGGCCGAATACATTACAGCGTGTATGGCCTGTTGTGAAGCCACTTGGTTGCGAAAGCTCTTCAGTGAGTTGTTCGAGCATGTGCTAGATGCCACCGTTATCCTTTGTGATAACTAGAGGGGGATTTGTTTGTTAGAGAATCCTGTGTTCTACGATCAATACAAGCATGTTGATGTCTGGTACCATTTTATCTGGGATATGGTACAGCGAGGCACCGTAAGGCTTGATTATATAGGAACTGATGAGCAAGTTGCGGATATTCTCATAGAGCCCTTGGGGAAGGTCATGTTCCTAACCTTCCGTGAGAATCTTGGAATCGTGGAACGAACCTATTTGGAGGGTCTTGTTGGACGATGAGCTCTGGGAGCTCCAGGGGGGCTTTGGGGATAGCTTCTTGGTGCTATAAGCAACCACAGGGCTAGGCTTGCTGAACCTTGTTGGTCTGCTTCCGCCCCACCGTGATGATATTGAGTTGGTTTACCTCTCTCTAATCTATGCCCCATATGCATCCTACCCATGAAGTTTCGGACTCATGGGAAGGGAGTACCTCTCATTTGGCCAATGAGATGGGAAAGGCTAGAGACTAGTAGAAAAGACTGATGGACACATCATAAATTTCTGTACTCTCTATCTAGGATAGATCTGTCTAGGATAGCCACTTTGATGTCCAACCATGATGTTTGGGATCAAGTCTAGTGAGGTTTCGGACCATCAGCTGACTTAGGGATTGGTATGTGACTCTTTGAGTCTGCTCAGAGGTTTCAAACTGATGGCGCTTGGGTTGGCAGTGTTGTCCTCGTAGCTCACCATACATTTTGTTAATAAAGCCCAGCAAAGCAAGTTACGGCAGGATGACACACGATGTTTGGATGGCACAGGTGGATGGAGTTCTCCTTAGTTGAGAGGGAGTGTTAATTTTGGACAACTAGGTCCAAACTCCATGTTGTGATGCTCAGAAGACGATGCCAATATTTTTATTGGATTCTTCTCTCGGAGAGGTGCAAGATCGATCTAAAGATCATCTTGATCGGATGAGCAAAACATGTATTTTGAATTTATTCCACATGTGCAAGGTTGGCCTGATTTATCCCACATGCATAAGAGATGTGTCACACACCCCCATAGATGCCTATATATTGGAGAGACATGGAGTTCATTTGATACACACATTTTGTGGAGGCATTTTCTTCTTTCTTGGATGGTGATGGAGCAGCATTCTCAATTCTGCGTTTAGGGCTTCTTGGTGCAACATCTTGGTGGAGCATTCTTGATGAGACGTCTTGGTGACACATGTGGGAGGCTGACCTTATGAAGTCTTTGTTGGTTGAAGCATCCTGTTGGTTGTCGTAACGCCACCATTCTTCATCTCTGTTTTTATTGGCTTCTCTTCCATCGATCTATCGGTATGTTCTATCAGCATCTTACTTTCATGTGATTGTTATTTGGGCCCTAGAAAATTAAAGTAAATTTGCATCTAGCATAGAACATCTTCATATTTTAACAAAATAAGTCATGATGTCACCTACGATGAAGATGCTGGCCTTGGGAAGGTTAGAGATCTTCCTATTCCAAGGAAGGACAATGAGGAAGATGTAGGAAAGCAGGATGAACCAATAGATGAATCGATGCCCGATGTTGAAGGCCTAATGGAAACCACTGATCCACCTCTTGGTGAGCCCTCTACCTCAAGAAAAAGTCCTTTGTGGCTCAAAGACACTCTCGAAGATGTTGAAAAACATGTTGCACCAAAGGGGACATTTCGTGAAAGTAAGAAGCCAAACATGTACCAAAGGGTACGTAGCTGTTATGAGTACCATTATTCAATATGAGCCATGTACGTTCAAAGAAGTCGTGAAGCACCAAGTATGGAAGGATGCGATGAATGAGGAATATGAATCGATCATGAAGAATGATGTTTGGGATGTGGTTCCTAGACCCAAGGACAAGTTTGTGGTCACTTCAAAATGGCTTTACAAAATCAAACATGGAGCTAATGGGAGTGTTGAAAAGTTCAAGGCTAGGTTCGTTGCTCGAGACTTCTCTCAAAAGGAAGGAGTGGACTATGATGAGATATTTGCACCAATTGCCCAATACATCACTATCTGATCTATCATCGCTCTTACTGCCTCTCAAGGATGGAGCCTACACCAAATGGATGTCAAAATTGCCTTCTTGCATGGCTCGCTTAAGGAGCAAGTCTATGTAGAACCACCCAAGGGGTTCGAAGTTCAGGATCGTAAGACACATGTATGCAGGTTGAAGAAAGCCCTCTATGGGTTGAAGCAAGGCCCTAGGGCTTGGTATGAGAGGATTGATAGTTATCCTATGAAGCTCAGATTTACAAGGAGCAAAGCTGACCCGAACCTATACTTCAAACTTGAAAAGTACAGGCCTCTCATTCTGGTACTTTATGTGGATGATCTCTTTCTAGCAGGTGCAGACCCTCTCATTTATCAATGCAAGAGGAAGTTGGCTTCCGAATTCGAGATGAAGGACCTAGGGTTGATGCACTACTTCTTAGGCTTGGAGGTCTGGCAAAAGCCAGGAGAGATTTTCCTTTCTCAAGGAAAATACATTGTGAAGCTACTCAAGAGATGTGGGATGGTGGACTGCAAGTCTGTGACTACTCCGATGGAACTTAACTTCAAGAAGCTATGTGGAAGTGTTGTCTGATTTGGCAAATCCCTCCGAGTATCGACAACTTGTGGGGGCCCTGATGTTCTTGGTAAACTCCTGTCTTGACACATGCTTCGCTATGAATACATTGAGTCAATTTATGGTCGAGCCTCGGCACATACATTGGATTGCTACCAAGAATCTCTTGAGATATCTCCGGGGCACAATCAACTATGGACTGAGATACATTGTCATGGATTTGAGGCTACATGGATATACTGATGTTGACTGGGTTGGCAGTGTGGTGGATCTTAAGAGAACATCTGGATGTTGCTTCTCAATGGGATCTGCTTCGATATCTTGGATGAGCAGGAAGCAGAAATCGGTTGCTTTAAGCACCGCTGAGGCCAAATACATTGCTGCTAGTATGGCCTGTCGTGAAGTTGTTGAGTTCAGGAAACTCTTTAGTGAGCTATTTGAGCATGTGTTGGATACCATCGTGATCTACTGCGACAACCAAAGTGGGATTCGCCTTTCAGAGAAACTCGTATTCCACAACCGCTCCAAGCATATTGATATGAGGTACCACTTTATCTGGTATATGGTACAACGGGGAGCAATAAGGCTCCATCACATCAAGACTGATGGGCAGGGCGCAGATATTCTCACGAAGCCCTTGGGGAAGGTCAAATTATTAGCCTTCCATGAGAGACTTAGAATCGTGGAAAGACCCTCCTATGAGGCTCCCACATGAGTTGGAAACTAAGCTTTGGGATCTCTGGAGAGCTTGGGGTACTTATTGGAGCTATGAGCAACCATAGGGTGAGTGGTTCACCTTCCCTTAGTGGTGCGTTGTGTACAAGGTGAGTGGTTCACCTTCCCTTGTAATACCCCAAGATGGTTGACATTTCTACAGGGTGAGTGGTTCACCTTCCCCTGTAATACCCCAAGATGGTTAACATGTGTGTAGGGTGAG
Source organism: Pinus albicaulis (assembly GCA_034641835.2). NCBI lineage: Eukaryota > Viridiplantae > Streptophyta > Pinopsida > Pinales > Pinaceae > Pinus > Pinus albicaulis. The sequence continues at coordinate 31,388 of JAXQQM020091484.1, read as the reverse complement.
TGGTTCACCTTCCCCTACGATTGACATATGCATAGGATGTGGTTCACCTTCTCCTATGGCATATGAGCAGGATGAATGGTTCACCTTCTCCTGTTGATGCCCCAGCATACATCCTACCCATGTAGTCTGGCTCATGGGAAGTACCTCTCATCTGGCCAATGAGTTGGGAAATGAGGATAGTAACCATAGCACTACCGATGGACGCATCGTGTACTATCATACTCCCTAATGCTAGGATGCATGGTGTTCAACAACTTGATCTGGGATCAATTGAGATTCTACCTCTGGACTGACTTGTGTAAGTGGAGAGTGGCAAGGTCTTGTGACTCACTCTCGAACAATTCTTCTTCATTATTACTTCATGGTTCAGCAGAGCAGAGCAGATCAGGGATTACAGAGATGGTACTTGATGACAAGTTGGCATGATGATCAGTGACAACAAATAGATTGGCAGGTGGAATTCTCCCTAGTTGAGAGGAAGTGTTAAAATTGGCAACTAGGGCCAAATTCCACCTTGGGACAGCTCATATGATGGAGGTGATTCTTTTATTGGGTTCCTCCTTTCGAGAGGTACAAGATTGATCTAAAGATCATCTCATTCGGACAAGAGGGAATATGATTTTGAATTTATTTTCACACATGTGCAAATTGTCAAGGTCGGCCTCATTCAAATGTAGGCTCATGAAGCCTAATGGTTGTGTCTCTTCACCCAAAATGAAGTGTATAAATAGGAGTGACCTCTCTCCTCATTTGGACATCATCCACTCACACATTATTCTCTCTCTCCACTTCAGATTGGTTCGTACAGCTTGGGTTTCTCTCTCTCTCTCTCACATGTGTGGCAACAGGAGGCCGAAAATTTCATAGATCAACTACAGGCCGAATTTCCATATTGTAGACTAGCGTTGACCAAGGCTTATTGGACCGAGTTTGACTATGTTTTCTTGGGAAGAATTTCAATTTTTGCAAGTCGTACTCACTGGCACAGAAATCGAGGTGTTTGACTAGGTTTGACCTGCATTGACCGCAGGCTTGACTAAAGTTTAATTGAATTTGACTAGCATTTCAGGGACTGTTTTGTGTTGACTTTGACCCTTCTTGGAGGCCAAGTTGACTAACTTTGACCAAGCTATTTAGGGGATGATTTGTTGTTGATTTGAACAGCATTGACCTTCTGGTTAGGGCTACAGGTTTACTGTTGTTGGTTGTTGTTTTGACAAGGATGATTTGACTGTGTTTTGGGCAAGTGAAATTGATCTATGTACTCTCTCTCTCTGTTGAACTATTGAATAATAATAAGAAGAATTTATCGAATGGTTTTCCCAACATTGGGGTTTTACCCTGGCATCCGCAAAAATATTGTGTCCTCTTGTCTTGGCTTGTCTTCTGCATTTTGTTTTATTTTCTATCTGCATTTACTGTCAATGTGGTTAATGGTTAATGTGAATGCTACTAGAAATTATTGGAAATTGTTATTGGGCTGCTAAGGAACAATAAAGTAAATTGTGCTAAGCATAGAACATACCATCGTTGACTAAATTAACAATTACACCCCACCGCCCCAAAAACACCAACTTATCCTCTGTCAGGTCAGCAGAGTGTTTTTGCCATCTTTGTTCTTCCTATTTCAATCATTTCACAGCTTCACTAGAAACTCCCCCAACCCCTACCATATTCCAACTTGGTAGTTTCCATTGTCTGTCCAGGGTTGAGACTTGAGATTGACATCTCACGAGGAACCAGATTTGAACTAGTGGAATGAGGACTTTCAATCCTCTACTCTACCAAGTGAGCTAACAGTTTTGTGATAATGGATCTACCCAGCGAAAAGCATTAAAGCCACAAAGAACAATGCACAAATTGCAGTGCAATAGTGTAGCATTAGATTTTAGAGATGTGAAGTACTCCAGACAAAATACTCTTCAAAAATCCACTCCCATGTTAGAACCTTCTTCGCTTTATGAACCATGGCAATTTTTAATTGCATTTAAATTAAATCTGCAAATAAAACCCTAGTCTTTCTTAATTCTTGGAAAAAGATAGCAACGTTAATATTAAGAACATTAGGGCTATAGAAATAGTTTTAAAGTTTTATAAATGTTCTCTGTGTGCTTCAATTCAATGAAAGGATCTAATTCAACACTCCAAATCAGCCCAAGAAGCACCCAAAACCAAAGAATAAGAATGGTGTTGAATGAAGATGAACATTGAGACAAAATTTCTAAATTGATCAAGTCGAAGGGTGTGTTACAAAATGAGTGGGGGCCCTTCATTAAATAAAAGCAGGTGTTTAGAATAAGTTTAGGGTTCATGGATTCTATTTTTAAGTGGTTTAAGTAGGCTTTTGTTACCCACCACCAAGGATGACCTCATAGAGAATTTTTCTCCTAGATTTGTCTTCGTGCAAAGAACTCCTTGATATCCACCAGCAGCCATTATTGTTTAGATAGATGTCTTCTCATTCCCCGAATCCGGGCCATATGTCCCCTCACCCATCTGTTGAGAGCGTACGTTTGAAGGTGGGCCATCCAATCCTAAAGGTATGTCTTTCATTGTGCAATCGGGTGCTTATGCTTGTTTTTCTTTGGGCACACTTGGGTATGGATTATTGGGTGACTTGGAAGGAGGAAGGGTTTTGATTGTAGTCTTGTTCCCTCACCTTAAAAGGGGGGTTAATCCTCAATCCTAGTCCCGTAGGATCTCCCTTAATTGGCTTATAGTTTTAGGATGGGCACTACTTGGGAAACCCTGATTTTGGTGCTACGGTCCTGTTTTCCGTTTCACACTTTTCACTCCCCTCCGCACATTATATGCCCTATTTCGTCATCTTCCCTCTTTGGGTCCACATGACCTCTGGGTCCACAAGGCCTCTGGTACTCCCCCTCCCCTTGTCCACATGTCTGGGTCGAGCTTGGAACGTTGCCCCGAAGGTTGATGCAGCTAAAAAACAAGGATTAAAATAATATCATGGCCACATACAAAAGGGAATAATACCGCAAAATGCAAAAGATGGTCAAGACAATATATTAGCACGTGGGCAAAAGCCAAACATGAGCTCTACCCCTTATCATTATGGCCATCACGTTGGTTCCTAGGGCCATTATCAGTGCCCCCCGCATCATTATGGAACCCATGCATGTCCCAACCCCTGGTGGGTGATTAACTGCCCCACCTTAAGGGGGTATTCACTGCTTTATCATACATACCATGCTCTCATCCCCTAGAGCCCCGAGTTGTATAATAAAAGAAAATTCAAGAAAAGGCAAAAGGAAAATGAAGAAGGGTGGAAAAACAAAGGTTAGGGTAACTCATGTACCATGATTTCTCCCTCCTACACCTATACACCCAAATATGTGGACATCCCTCATCATTACCACCCTTGAGCCCAAGGCATTTCGTCTTGAGACCCTTGTGTCACTATCCACCTCATCATTATTCATGGCACCTACCACTTCCAGGATGTACCTTGGACATGTCCTTCCCACTACGTTCTTAATACCTCAAAGCTCCAAATTTAAGAGAAACTATTAATTTTGGGCAACTATAACCAAACTCCATGCTTAGTATCACGATGATGATGCCAATATTTTTATTGGACCTCATCTTTCAGATATTCATATTATTTTAGGACTTCCAACCGAGAGATCATCATCATCACACTTGGATCTATTTTCTCTTGGATAATTTCGCACTCTTTCCTTGGGATGTATATTGGAGATCTCTTGATGCATTTTGATATTTTTGGGGGCTAAATTCACTTTCTTTTGGAGCTACTTTCTTGATCTTGGATTGGATTTCTCTCTTGTTATCTTGTAAGTGATTTTGTTGAAAAATTTTCATGAATAATGTCTAATGTGTGGAATTATTGCAACTAGCTAGTTCTTTTATGCCCTAATTTATTGAAAACCATTGTGAAGATTGTTACATTGTGAAATTGCACATGTTACTCATTAAATAACTAGTATATGAATGTTCCTAGTGGATTGAAACTTGTTTTTCTTCCATAAAAGTCCATAGATCGTGGATGGGTAATTGTTGAAAAGTAGGTGCTAGGACATTGTTTTTTAGCCTCCTTGAGGAAGGATTTAACAAAATTTCAAATCACATAGACTCCCTAGCCCAGGGCTAAGGCATTGGTCCAAGAAAATTTGGTGATCACCCTTATTTTCCTTCTCTTTTTCTCCTCTTAAATATTTCAACCCCTCCCCTAGACGACTTAGCTAGGGCTGCCTGTGAATTGCATTAGAGGAGGTTTCCTTCAAAACCATTCGGATAAACATCTGTGTTGGTGTCTCCTCTAGTGGTCCTCCATCTTTGGAGCAATTCCCGTTGTTGGTTTGTGACAAAACTCAAGCCTTAGAGCATTGATTTTGGAAGCTTATCTTCAGCGTCATAGGCTGTTGGCTGAGGTTCTTTTGATGGGGAACATAAAAATCAAAGAAAGTCAATCATTCTTGACCCTTTCTCTACCCTTGCTAGACCTAGTGATCCTATTGGAGGAACTCCTCCCATGACTATTCATAAACCCTAGGTCTTGTGTAGGTTTCTTTCTAGGCTTCTCTAGTGGAGCGAAAACCCTATTTTGAAAAGGAATTACATTACAAAGCCCTTAGAGAGGTATTGCCTCATCTTGGAAGTCTTGATCCTAGATATATTCATCATCATTGAATATTCATAACCCTAGGTCTTTCTTGGAGAGTTTTTCTTTCGTAAAGCCATAGTTGAGTCTCTCCTTGGAATGGGCCTTGGAAATCACTTGATACCTAGTCCTTATCCTATCATTACAAATTATTTCCTTCATATCAGGACTCCTCCCATTGATGAAAGTCCATAAAGAGCAAGGGAGATTGACTGAGGTGACAGTGGGTCTTTGTCCCATTGTTGTCATTTGGCCTAGTAGTTGTCCCTTAGGTACCTTTCCTAGGACCCCTGCTAGATTGCGTGGCAACAGGCTACAACCACCTCCTTATGACATTGTAAGGAAGCCAGCCATTTCTGGTTGGAACCACCAATTCCGCTTGGAAACCCTACAGGTTGGTGCGGACAGTTTTGATAACTTTGGTGCTAACAGTGGTAAACAACGCTCAAAATCAGTAGCAGCAAAAAATCAGCACTAATAGCTGTAAGTTCAGTAATGCCAATAACATTGATTATCCAACAATATTCAACTGTACATTAGATATCAGATTCTAGACTACTAATAATATGGCAAATCCCAATAGTAGTAACAACACCTAAATATTTGAAAATTGGAGCACATAAAGATCACAACTTTATTGAAAAGGCATGAATGCCAATTCAAGCAAAATTCCAAGGGCAGTATGTACATTGCTCTTTGCCAAAGATAGTCTTTTATAGATTGCCTACATCAACACATTCCCCAAAAGAAGCCTACTGTAATGCCTAGGAACATTTTTATCGTTGATGATTCCACTTTAGTTTCTTTGTCTTTTGCATGCAATATAACTAGACTTTACATTAGTGTTATTGGAATTGGACCAGAAGCCATGGAACTGGCCAATCCGACAGACTTGGAGGCAAAACCAGCCTGAATCAGTGCTCTAGACTATTTTAGGTTGGTTTGGTAACAAACCAGTCTTTTTTAAACAAACCATCCAGTTCTATACAGTATTGTACCGTGCGGCTAGAGACCACGAAAACCTAACTTTTTTAAAGCAATAAATTAGGTTATTTGCCAGCATAATATCTAAACTCAGGGCCTTTCTAATGCTATTTAAAGAGAACCCCCCCACACCATTGCACTCACCCTAGTAATTAACGGTAATATTAAATTCATAAAGTAAAAGGATGAAAATTCCTTTTTCGACCTTCTACTTAAATTTTAAACATTACCATCGATTGTTTCAGGATGTTTGGCAGTGGTTCCAACCTCATTGGATTTCATATGGAGAAAGTAGAATTTTAGATCCCATTCAAAATTCAGCAAACTTAACATTTTTCAGGATTAGCAGGATTGCAATGTTTCCATTTGATTCTGTCATGTATGAGAGTATGGAACTGGCATTTTATCAATAGCAAGAAGCCCTCTATGTACCTCAATGTCAGTGGCATTAATTGTTGAACTCCTTTGTTATGACCTTAGTTCATCCAAAATCACGAATTTGGCATGTTAAGCTTTTTCTATCTTATTTTAATGCTTAGAGGGTGATATTGACAATGAAGATCCCAACATAGGCATGTTTTGATGATATGTAGTTATTTTATGTAGAAAGATCTTTTTTGGACTCTGGAGGCGGCCATTCAAAACCTCTCTGTTGCTATATGTTTGGTTCAAAGCTGAATTGCACTCAATGCTATTTAGGTTATATGCACCCTTATTTGCTATATATACTAGAAACTTTGCATATTTGTGTATAATGGTTCAGATTCATATGGATGCACATGAATATATATGTTTTTTTAGAAAAGCTGAATATTTTAGGTATTTTTAGTCGACCAGTTTTTTGGTCTGGAATTTTTCCTGTTCATGTTTCTGGGGTCAATTGATTCCATGACCGGTCCAATTCTCATAACACTGCTTTATATAAAACTCCATTAACTAACAAAAATGTATAAGTAACTGAAAAATACTTCATCTTAGCGTAAAGTTCGTTAACCAATAGAAAATACGAAACTCAAAGAATTTTAATGACCCAACATTAAAATTAATGAGCATTTTCAAATGATATAAACATACATATCACTATTGCATAGTGCGTTCCTAGCCCATCTGCTCTTGCTCCATAAACATGCTTTGAGAGGGAGTTCTCCTGGGAAACACACATTCTCCCACTTCGGAGCATTTTCAGAGGAACACTTTTGACCTGAGGAAGTATGCTCCCTGGTGCTCCTAGAAACACTTTCAACTCGAGTTCTCTTGGGCAAAATCCCTATATAAGTGGAATACACCTAATTTTTTTCAATATTTTAATTGGGGCCTATGGCAAGACCCCAATAGCCCCCACACCCTATGCAAGAAGGATTAAAGCTTATAAAAGCCATAATCCTCTCCCTTTCTCATTCCACTTGTCATTGACTAATTTCTAGTGCAGGTGAAAGGAAAACCTTCCACACATAGACTACTTCAAACTGTGATCTGAATCTTTGGGTTTTTCAAATGATTTCTATCATTGCATTTGATCAGATCCCTTAGTATTGACACTATTGATGCTTTTCCCTCGTTAACCAATTTCTGAAAACTCATGTAATGACCAAGCACTATACATAAATATTCAAGTACTCCTAACCTCCATCATGCTAAGCACAGTCCTTTCAATCGTAAGTCAATTGCTCTAAGATGAATCCCTTGTGGTAAATTAAACCCACATAAAAGGTGGCTTCTGAGACCCGATAGATACTAAACCATGTGCACTTTTTGACTCTGAAATGATCCAAATCTTCCATCTACTGCACATACACCACATAATAATCAAAGTTATATCAATCTACCCTCCGTGTCATTTGGAAGAGCTAAATTGGTCACATTTAGGAAACTTTGATGATAGAATTTAGGGGTAAATTGCTCAACAGTTGAAACACAACTTTTACACTTGAAATTTGTAGCTTAAACCTTTAAGAGGAAAAACAATATGTACATGTATCAGACTCTGAAATCATGGCTTAATTAGCAGAAATTTGATAGAATCTCTCTTTTTCAATGGGAAATCCTTGACAGAGGAGGTGAATATCAAATTTATTTTCTAAACCATTCAATCTTCATTTATTTTTGTTAACCCCTAACCCATTACAGAGCGTGAATTGTGTTTATACGCACAATGAGAATAATCGATCAAGAACTACTAAAGATGGATCGAATCAACTATTATTAACATATAATCTTAACAAATACTATTCACCGAACCAATCTTTGTTGTACACAGCAATTACATCCTAATTTGGAACGACAAATCATTTATTAAACCGCACCCTATCTTTAGATCTATATTAAGGGAGTCGACTCCCTTCAGTAAAGATTTGTTCAACCTTCTAGAGGTCAAAACCTGATATTGAGAGATGTTCCTACATCAGACTCTTGAGGAACAATTTTTTCATAGACACCTGTTCATGAGATCTTCAACTTTGCTGACATGCCTTTGTATCTCTATGGCAATCACCCATGTAGCATCTTACACTGGACAGTCCTTTCACTCAACCAAATACTAAAAATATTCTTTGCCCGTTGGCCTTTTAACGGCCTTCTTATCCAAAGCTGTTTCAATTTGTAATAGTTTTGCTGTAGGTAATTGTTTTTCCCACTGAATTGTTTGATTAGTTGCATCTTTCAAATGCTCTGCTTCGCATTCTTTGTAAGGATATAAATCTGTAACATTGAAAATTGAAGATATTCCAATGTTAGGTGGAAGTTCAATTTCATATGCACTTACAGAAAACTTCCTCGCAATTTTACAAGGTCCAATCTTTTTCAGCTTTAGTTTATAATAATCCCTCTTTGATAACCTTTCTTTTCTAAGATATGCCAACACTAAGTCTCAAACTTCAAAATAAACTTTTATTTTCTTCAAATCTGCTTGTATTCATTGTTGTTGTCTTGTAGTTGTTTCTGTACCTGTTCATGCAATTCTTGCATTGCTATAGCAAAATCCTCTCCATCAACACTCCTCCTTTATGTTGAATTTCTTGGAGAAATCTGATCTTCTAATCGGATAATTACTTTCCAAAGATTTCTTAAACCAATTAACTTATGTCACATACATCATTCAGCAATTTTTTTTCAGAAGAAAAAAACACCGATTTTTTATAAATGTAAAAAATCAGTACATATGTCATAAGTTTTGTCTGTAGACAACATCCAGACCAAAAAAGATCTATAGCCAAATTCTCTCCATAAGAGTATATACAATAGCAAAATGTAAAGACATAAACCTCCTCAAGAAAAAAAAGATTCCCAGCATAAACAATATAGTCTATTATGTTCTAAAAAAGTCCCAATAGCAAACATGCACAACCAAACAAATTCACTAGAACTTTAGCTGATGGTCAGATTGCCTTCTTCCCGCACCACGCCATCTTCTGTAAAACAAAAATGGATTTCAACAACACAATACGTTCCATCCAGCTTTTGAGGTGTGTTGGGCTGAATTTAGTTCTTCCCAGCATTCCATCGATGAGCGCCTTGGAGTCACCATAGATGTTAAAGTGATGAATATGTTTTACTCTAGCAAAGCATAACAGTCCCCAGAGAGCCAACACTTCGGCCCTGGTATTAGTACCAAAACCTCCCTGCCAATGTAGCTTGTAGGAGTGTGGAGAGAATCTGATCCAAGCTCCGCAACCACATTTGCCCGACTGTGCAGCCCCATCAAACATACCTGCCGGAAAAAGGATAGTGGGATGAAAACTTTGTGACCTAGATAGTAGATACCTATTTTGTCTGCACTGTGCCAGCCAGTGTGCCCAACCATGCCAAGATTTTGGCGCATATGCGGTGAATATTGACAGGTCTGTCATTGAAGATCCAATTGCTCCTAGCTTTCCACAGTTCCCACATAACATAAAAAGGAATGGTTTTCTTGTGTCCACTACATGAAATCCACCAGCTAATACAATGTTCCATGGATATGAAATCCCTATAAGGGATTTTTATAGACAGGAGAACTTGTTTCCAAACCTGTAGAGAAACAGGACATTGTAGGAGGAGGTGTAGTACAGATTCACCTGAGCTAGTGCACAACGGACATCTGCCTGGGCCCTGGTGGACCCTTTTGGATAGGTTATCCCACGTGAGGATCTTATTATTCCAAGCCAGCCATGTGAAGAGAATGATCTTAACCAACAGATGTTAGAAAAATTAATATAGAAACAGATAATATACCTGTAAATCTTAGCCACCACTACCGAGCCGCGTGGTATTCTGCCGAACCAAGCTAGGACATCTCCCTCTCGCCTTTGTATAATCCCGCCTGTCAGAGTCCCATCAGGTATTCTTTCCAGCAATCCCCTTGAGGCCCGATAAACCCCATGTCATTGGCATCCTTCCAGACAGTATATCGACTGTTCCAGTGCTTGATAATCTGAGAAAGAAAAATAAAACCCCTGGAGTGAATAACAGAAATAAATTCGTCCGGGAGAGTAATGGATGGCCCAGTCCCAGTTATGTAGTCGATGCCAAAAAAAATCTTGGTCCCAGTTCCAAAGGACCATCTCATAAGGTTGAAAGACCATCCTTTTTAGTTTTCTTAAACTCTAACATATGTAGGAGCCTGTTGAAATGCCAATGTCACCTTTTCTAAACCATTCTATGAAGTCTCGCTCCTTCAAGTACTTGTGTTTAATTATATCCTGTCATATCCCACAACCAAATATTGCCCTCAAAACTTCAAAGTGATTTTATCAATATGCCCATCCAAAAATCTTTGAATCTAATAGACCCCAACCTCCAAGTTCCTTCGGTCTGGCTATCTTTTCCCATCCGACCAAATGGGATTTAAATTGCACTCTGTTACCCAACCAGAGGAATTGTGTAATAATGGATCGAATTTTCATCAAAATAGTAATGGGGAGGGCAAATAAATGGGACCAATATACCGAGATTTATTGTAGGACCAATTGGATCAAAGTATATTAGTCGCCCAAAGAGAGCCACCTATGTGTCCATTTGTCCAGTCTGTGTGGAAACTTATCCAGAAGCCAGTCTCTAATAGGTCAAGCCATCTGCGACCTTCCTCGTCCCAACGCCAAATAGTTGTGCAATATGTACAATCTCAGGTGTTTCCTCATTGGAATATAAAAGAAAAGACTTATTACCATTACCGTTCAAACCCGAAGCCTCTCCAAACCTCTTAATACAGGCTTGTAGAGCTTCCCATTGTGTCATTGAGGTCATTCCAAAAGCAAGGGCATCGTCAACAAAGAACAAGTGAGTGACATCAACATGGTCGGCCATTTTGATACCCCTGAAAGAGCCAGAGCCTCTTTCCTTCCTTATCTTAAGATTGAGGCCATCCATAACCAAGATGAAGAGTAAAGGGGAAAGTGAGCACCCTTGTCTAAGACCTCTGCCAACCCGAAAGAATCTCGTTGGAAAGCCATTAATTAGATCAGCGAAATTATCCTAGGAGACACAGGACTTAATCCAATCTGTAATTCGAACATCTAAGCCCACCTTGATGAGAATAAGACAAAGAAATGCCCAGTCCATAGAATCATAAGCTTTATGTAAGTCTAACTTTAAAATGATAGCATCCATGTTCTTCGCATGTATAGAATGTAAGCACTCCTATGTCGTGGCGATGGTGTCATGAATCAACCAATCGGACAAAAAACCAAATTGTTTGCAAGAAATGTGTGCCGAGAGCCCGCTATCACTTTAGAAATGAGCTTATACATAATATTACAGAGGGAGATGTGGCGGAAATCATTGAAGGAGGAAGGATGAGAGGACTTTGGAATGAGGGCGAGAAAGTCGCATTCATAGATCCAAAGATGAGGCCAATGACCCCTTATTCCTCCACCATGTCAAGGACATTTTGGCTCATCAAGTCATAAAAAAGGAGGAATAATTCGACAGTCTAGCCATCGAGCCCTAGACACTTATCTTTCGAGAAGGTTTTCAGGACATTCAGGATCTCATCCACCGTTACTGGACGAAAAATGTTCTCATTATCAGCATCAGAGAACATAAGAGGGTACTCTTCAATCCCTCATAAAAGTCTTCAATCGAAACTCTTCCTCGAGCGGAGAGAAATTTCTCAAAGTACTTGGTCGCCTCTTGTTGAATCTCAGAGGTGGTATAAATATTGTCCCCACCCTCCATTTGAATGTCCCAAATAGTATTATGGTTCCACCGGTGATTAGCATATTGGTGAAAGAAATGGGTGTTCTGATCACCTCCCTTCATCCAAATGGCCCTATTCTTTAGGCACCATGTAGTGTCCTGAAATTTTAAAATATGTTGCTTCTTCATTTCAAGTTCTTTGAGCCTGGCTAAGCAAGTATACATAAAAAATCTCAACAGTAATGCAATAATGACAGTAAGATAAAAAACAACCAAGCACAAAAGAGACACAAATTTACGCTGGGAAAACCCAACCTCGAGAAAAAACCAACAACCTTTTTTTAGGAGAAATCATTCAATTCAACAAAAGTACAATCTAATATTCTTAAGTCAAACTTGGTCAACCCAAACCAAAGATCCAACATAAGTCTAACTAGGGCAAAAATCAGCCCTCCTACAATTGGTCAACCTATAGTCAAACAAGGCGAAATCCAACCCTCCTACAACTAGTCAACCTACGGTCAAACAGGGCGAAAGTCGGCCCTTCTGCAATTGGTCAACCTACAGTCAAACACTGCCTAGAACTCAGTCAAATAGATCAAAAGAATCTCGGTCAATGTTGGTCAAACAGATCTCCACAAACTCGATCAAACTTCAAAAGACTTCTTCTCTGGCATGTGTGAATAGAAGAATAGATGTTGTGATGATGATCCGAAATTAATGCCAAATGAGGGAGGTGGAGTTTGTACTTATTGTGGTCATGAGTTGCCCAAGGGGCACGTCTCCTTGTGTTGGGTCAACCTATACATTGGGGCCAACTTGATCATTTAAATTCAAATTTAAAATTTGAATTTTCCCTCCTTTTCATGGGCCAACTTGTAGCTGGGGAATACCGATCGCAACTACTGAAAATCAACACACCCTCTTAGGTAGGGAGGTATTTACCTTGACTTCCTCAGATGTCCTCTTTGCTGAACAATTTCTCCCTCCCAAGAAAATATTGAATGAGCCCACTATGTTAATGTATCCATCCACTTCATGTTATATCCTAGAACCATGTGAAAAGCATATTGCAAGGATCTAGTTACCCACTCGTCAAATATCCTTTGCAAATGGATCTAGCCACCCACTAGCCAAACACCCTTCAATAATATAGTCAGGTTCCCCCTGACTGGAGTAAACACAAGACTAGTCCTAAGTCACCAACTATCCAAGTTGTCACTAGGAGTATCCCTGACCAATGGTGAAACCCAGGGCCAATTTACCATTCCACCATGTCGTCCCATGATACTTGAATGGTAAAATACTTGCTCGATGTTATGGTGCACTCGCTCTACCCACTAGCCAAGTAACCCTTGGCAATATAATCAGAACCTTCTGACCGGAGGAGCACTTTGAGCCCTGATGCTTTCTGGCCAATCTCCCTAGCCACATTACATGGCTTCTGGTCAATACCCTTACCCTGATCAAAACCCTTGATCTAAGGAGAATATCTACCCCTTTATGCTCCAACATCAACACTCCCTTTAACTTAGGCAAGCATTCTCAACCACTCTAAGTTTGTCCCTGAAGTGAACAAACTTCATCTTGGGACAGAGGTTTGTGAGAATGTCAGCAGCCTGCTCATTCATGGAAATGTATAGGAACATCACTGCTCCCTTTTGTACCATGTCTCAATACTTGATCTCAATGTGCTTCGACCTGTCATCACGGTCGTCTCTAGCACCTGGTCAAACAATCCTGTGAGAACCTTTTGAAGCCACACTACTTCACAACTCGCCAAACTAGCTGCAATATACTTAGCCATTGTAGTGCTAAGTGTGATAGATCTTTGCTTCTTTCTCATCCAAGATATCATAGCAGAACCCAAATTGAAGCAACATCCTGATGTGCTCTTCCTGTCTTCTATACTCTCTGCTCAATCTACTCTATATATCCCTCCAGTTGTACTTCATCATTTGAGACATATCTCAATCCATATCCAACTAAACCATGACGGTACCTCAACACATGTTGTGTCGCATGCCTTAGCTCAACCATAAACTGACTGACTTCCTTCACTAAATCCATCACCATCGCTACTTTTTGGTCACCCTGACTAGATGCTCCCTCTGAAACAAAGCTTGTTCTAGGAATCCTAATTGCTCCCTCTAACACTATTGCTTCCTAGTCACTGAAGCATATCTATTGTCTGGTATGGTCCACTTAAAGAAGGCATATTGCTCTTAGAGACTTCCTATCTCTGAGCATCTAGTCTGACAATCTTGCAGTCCACCATCTGAAGGATCTTAATAGTATACTTCCCTTGACCAAGGAAGTAATGCATCAAATATAGGTCCTTCATCTTGAACTCAAAGGTCAACTCCCTCTAAAATTGAAGTCGGGCTTGACTACTCCCTTTATCACGGAAGTAAATCCTTGGTCGTTTATTTTACTAACAAGATACGTAGATATGGAATGTCCATTAATGCGAAGAATACCTTCTTGGGGGTATGCAAATCTTCCTGTCGGTGCAGGACATGAGACTCCTTCTCATGTACCTCAAATCCCTAAGGTTGTTCTATGTACACTTTTTCCTCAATCACTCCATTGAGGGAAGCAGTCTTTACATCCATTTGATGCAACCTCCAATCCATAATAGAAGCAACATAAATAATAATTTTAATAGAAGTGTACTTGGCAACTAGAGCAAATGTCTCATCATAGCCCTCTCCCACTTTCTGGGAGAAACCTCTTGTCACAAATCTCACTTTGTACTTCTCTGTGATGCCATCTATCGCATGCTTGATCATGTAGATCCACTTGGAAGTCACTAATGATTTCTCTTCGAGTATAGGTACAATTTCCACACATCATTCTTCATGATGGATTTCCTCCATCATGGCATCCTTTCAAACTACCTAGTTGCCTACTCCGTCTGAACTAAGAGCTCATTCGATCATCTAGCACTGTTTTAGATGTCAATACAATTTCTCCCTCTTGAACAAAAATCACTCTAGCTGAGTTTATGCTCGATCTTGGGAGAATCCTCTTGCCACAAACTTTGCTTCATTCTTCCTAATGTTTCCATTTGTTGTCAGAGCCTTGGCAACCTTTACGATGTACCTGCAAACCTCATTAGGAGGCCATGGAAGAAACGATTATAACCAAGCAAAAGATACAAAGACAAGAGGCTAACTAAAAATAATAATAATCAAGGAAGAAAAGATATGAAGTACTTATCTTTTGATCTGAGGATTGTAGGGAATTGTCAACTCCCTCTTAATCCTTGCTTCTTGCAGAAACCACTGAAATCCATCTGCAAACACATCAGGCTAGAAAATGCTCATCCTCATCCTCATCATCAGATACAAATGCATGTATCTTTCTTTTCTTCCTTACATGAATTGCATAAGCTAGGGTTTCTTCATCCTTGAGTTATCCAGCCACACCAAAGGCTCAACTACAAGCTAATGACATTTTCATGCTACCAAGTACACACTCCTACTAGAATTCAGCATTCTTGGTCGCGTTCTAGGGTTTCACAAACCCTTAGGACCAAGATAACAACCCTCACATAACAATCCTTGCAGCTTTGCTCAACAAATTCATTGTCAAAACCCCTTGAAACCAATTTAGACTCGGTCCTAATCATGACCTTGAGCAACCAAAAATATGCCTCGGATCCTAACTTAGGAAGACCGAAAGATAACCCTTGAAATCAACTCAAGGATAGGCTGAGAATGTCCATATGTCAGACCGCTATTGACCACAAATATGGTTTGAATTTTCTTCAACCAATTAGCAAAATATAGCTCAGAAAAGGGAGTCCAAAACAAACCTTGAATGTGCCCTTTAAGTAAACTATGATTGAGACTTTGCAAACTTCATGTCTTGCTTCAAATTAGCCTTGAACAATTCAAATTAACCTCAAAAGAAACTTCATAGAGAAAACCTTCAAAACTTGGCAGGAGATAACCTCAAAAGATTTGTCTTGGAGGGCCAAGAAACATGCCACAAAGACGCCTTAGACTTCTTCGATTGGCCTTAGTTGATGTGAACATTTGCCTCAGAAACTGAACCATTGTCTCAAAAATATGATCTCGGGGAGGGGACCGAAATTCCACCTCTGAAGCAGTCGAAGATACCACAAACAAGATCTGATGTAGCCCCCCTTAAAATTCTCAACACGTGGATGATCCTTATGATCAGGCCTTAAAAAGGCTTTTGTCCAACCTTGGAAAGGGTCCCTATCTTAATGAAAAACAAACTTGGTTCTCCTTCTAGGGCATTCCAATGGATGCTCTTTCACCTTGCTTATCTCTTGTCCTGGGGTTGCTCTTTAACAACTTGGCTTCTTCAAGTCTCTTTAATGGCTGCTCTTTCATCTAAGCTTTGATACCATGTTGAATTTCTTGCAAAAATCTGATCTTCTAATTTGATAAAAAAAAATTCTAAGTCTAATTCTATTATATGGTACAAAGAAAATACAATTCGAAGCATTCCCGCCAGAACTGCTGTGTTAGCCAATTCCGGCAGGGAGAGTGTTCAAAAAAACAAAATTGGGACTGCCCCTGTTGGGGAAACCAGCCCAAAAATTATACGAATTCACAAAAGGAATGCTGCCACAGATGGGGAAACCAGCACGAAACATAATTGTCCGAAACTTAGACGAACTGTGCAAGAACAAGTAAAACAAAAAAACTGCAGTGGAATTGTTACTAGCAGAGGTGAGAGACCTCGTAGCGCTAATCCTTCCGTGGTGAGTCATTCTTCAAGTCTTCAGGAGGTGACTCTTCAACAATGAAGCAACCATAATCTTCTGAGGAGTCATCGTCCTGCTTCGACAGCTAGGTAGTCGGCTCTAGCGTTGAGGCAGAGCATGCACCTACAGCTGCAACATTTTTATCCTCTGCTGAGCTATCACCACAATCACTGCCCGAGGAGTGTGTTGCAGATTTAGTTGGTAGGGCCACCGATTTTTTGGGTTGTTGGAGATAGGATGGAGACATGGTGGATTTCCTCAAACGTTTCTAAGAGCCTGAGCCAGCGGAGCTGGAAGGGACATCTGGGAGACGCAAAGAAAAGAGGGTTGAAACACTTTGTTGGTCTAAGGCCTCTATAGGATCCACATTGAGTGTGAGCTCGACAGGGTGGTCCTCGCGGAGGGGGAAATGGCAATCATCGCGGAGGGGGATGGGAGGGCAGGAAGACTGGCGTCGACCATGGCCCCGGCGGCATCTCATCCTGTGGCGACGCTGCATGGAGGCACCGGACTGCTTAGGCGAGGTGAAATGGGAGGCAGGCTTGCTAATGGAGATAAGGTAGGAAGCCTCAAGCTGAAGAGGGGGCAAGGGATGAAGGGCAGAATGCATAACACAGTGACCAGCCACCTGAACAAAGAGACGACAGGAAGAAGCAGAGGGAATGTCGTCGTCGGAGGCCATGAAATACCGAGTCGGGCAGCTGCAAGGACGGGTGTTAATCACTGAAGCATGTGGATTAGTTATGGCACTGGAGGGATAGTTGCACGCTTTAATAGCTCCCTCGCATGAGCCATGCGCAGCCATGTGGTTGTGCCAACTGCCACGCGAAGGAGCGTCCAAGTTGTACATGCTAAGAGACACCCGCATCCACGACTTCTAATTTGATAGTTACTTTCTAATGATTTCTTAAATAAATTAACTTATGTCACATACATCATTAAGCAATTATACATAGAAAATCTCAACAGTCATGCAATAACAACAGTAGGATCATAAAGAGACAGCCAAGCGAAAAAGAGACACAAATTTACCTTGGGAAAACCCAACAACCTTTTCTTAGGAGAAAAAGTTTAATTCAATGAAAGACAATCTGATATTCTTAAGACAAACTTGGCCAAACCAAACCAAAGATCCGACATACGTCAAACCAGGTCAACATGGTGAAATTTGGCCCTCCTGCAACTAGTCAACCTATGGTCAAAAACTACCCAAAACTCGGTCAAATAGATCAAAAGAATCTCAGTCAATGCTAGTCAAACAGATCTCCACAAACTCAGTCAAACTTCAGAAGACTTACTCCTCTCGCACATGTGAACAAAAGAATAGATGTTTTGATGATGATCCAAAATTGATGCCAAATGAAGGAGGTCGAGTTTGCATTTATAGTGGTCATGAGGTGCCCAAGGGGCACGTCTCCTTGTGTTGGGTCGACCTATACTTTGGGGCTGACCTAACCATTTAAAATTGTAATTTTCCCTCCATTTCATGGGTCGATTTGGAGCTGGGGAATACCTACTGTAGCTACCAAAAATCAACACTTTCAGCCTTTCCCAAGTTCCTCAACTCAAATTCCCATAGGATGCATACTATACAAAAATTGGAAAAGGACTCGATCTTGTACTCCTATTTGGGGAATTGTTATAGCTTGATCTTATTGCTTTGGGTGTTCCCTAACCAAAGTCCTCAAAATATTTCCCAAGCTTTTGTTTACTACCTCATTTTTACCATCCATCTAGGGATGACAAGCTAAGCTAAAATTCAGATTTTTTCTTAGCTTCTTCCACAAAGTTCTCCAGAAATACCCTGTAAATCTGGAATCCTTATCTGAAACTATGCTTTTGGGAAGTCCATGTAACCTCACATAGTTTTTGAAAAGCAAATTTGCTACCTGAGTTGCATCACTTGTCTTGAAACAAGGTAAAAAGTGAGCCATATTTTAAAATCTATCCACAACAACTAGAATTGAAGAGTTTTGGGTAAATCTAATACAAAATTCATGCTTACAAAATCCCAAGATCTGCTTGGAACTAGTAATTACTAATGACGAATACAAACTTGTATTCTACACTCTTCATTTTGCATATTGACAAGTTCTACATTTCTCTACAAACCTTTGTAGAATTTCCACGAAATTCTGATCTGCTAATATGAGCAATCTGAAATAAAATTTCTTCTCACATATACACAAAATTTCTCTACTAGATGTAGCGGAATAGGAACATAAATAAAACACAATCACACAATTCAATACATTTTTTTTACTAGGGAACCCCACTGGCACAACCCTCTGCTTGATGAGAATTTTATTGATAGAAAAATTGACCAATATATCTCTTACAAAATAATTGTTTCAATCTGAAAGACACACGTGTCTTTCCTGCTTGTTCTAAGCTTGAAACCCTTGCAAGATTGTTGATCTCTGCTGCCCTCTACCAACCTTTGCACAAGCTTCTCTTGCACACTCTTCCTCACAAAAGCTCCACGCACAAAGTTGTGCTTCCTATTGCTTGGTCTCACCAACTCGTGCTCACCAAAACAATGATTAAACTTGTGCCTTTGTTCCTTCTTTTAAAAGCAATTCGAATGGTTAAAATTAGTGAGTTTCTAGTTAAGGAATTGAACTGGAGCTTTTCTAGTTAACAAAAGTCGACATAACTAGTTAACTAGATCCTCCTAAAATTTAACTCCATTTAAGCTTTCAGTTCCCAATTTAACTCACACTAGAAAATCAAGAACTTGACTTTCAATTTAAACACATCAGTTAACTACCTCATGCACTCCTAATTTTTAGGGAAACTCCTAAATTTTAGGAACTCAATCATGCACAAAAAGGAATTCGACTTTGACTCATTGAATCAAGGCACAACTAAAGGAATCACTTTTATCGCTAATTTCAACACTCCCTCTTAGCGAGGAAGGTGTTCTTGGAAGAACCTCGTCCACCTAGATCTATCCCCAACACTACCAAGTTCTCCACTGTTGCAGTTGCTCCCTCTGAACTAGAAGGCTTCACTGCTTTCTTCTGCGGAACTTGCTTTGAAGGCCTGTTCTTCCCCACCATCTCTGCGAGCTTTGCTCCTCCTCATTATCATCTTGTTGGTCAGCCCAACTGCCAACTAGCTTAACCTGAAACTGAGATATTGTTTGAGGCTCCATCTTGAGAGCTCTACCTTGCTCTCGCTCAACCATCACTTCTCTACTTTGTGCACTATTTTCCTTGCTGCTCAAGGTTGCACCTGTCTACCTACAACCTGTAGTGATTCTTCACCCTCACACCTATCTGCTTCTTACATCCAGAAGCTAAGTGTTAGAGGTAAGCCTTACCTTTGTTGAAGATGATATCATATCCCTTGTCCTCAAGGGTGGCTACTGAAACAAGATTCTACCTCAATCCTTGAACATAAAGAACATCTCTGAGATGAAGGGAATTATCTTACTCCATCTGAAAGCTGACAATACCAACTCCTCTAGCTACATACTGACCATCATCTCCTAGCTCAATATGAACTTGTATATCCTTCTCCTTCAAGTGGCTGAAACTCTTCAAGTTCTCGTTCATGTGGAAGGAAGCTCCTGAATCAATATACCACATATTGCTACCTGTTGAGCTTGCCATGCAAGCTATCAACGAGAAATCCTTTCGAACTGGGCAAAAAGTCATCTACCTCAACTAACGAGAAATCCTTCTCGAACTGGGCAGAAAAGTCATCTACCTCAGCTGATGCATCAGCATGATCCTTCTCAGCCCCCCTCTTCTTACCGGGACACTTGGAAGCATAGTGTCCAAACTCATGGCAATGGAACTATTTGCCCTTTTCATTGGACCCAACCTCTCCTTGGCCCTTCTTGCCCTTAACCTTTCTACTCTTGCCTACCAGAGCACAGTTCTCCTCGTCCTCTGTCATACCTGATCTCCCTTCTATGGTTCCTCTTCGGATCTCTTCCTGTATGCAATCAGTCCAAAACCTTTTCCACTTTGGAAATTCTCTCTCCCACTAATAGCATCTTGGAACCCTTTCCACAACTTGTGAAGTCCAAGCAAGGCAAAACTCACAAGATCATGATCAGATACAACTTCGCCCACCCCGCCTAGTTCATCTTGTACATGAGTGAACCTTGAAAAATATGGGACAATGGGCTCATCCTTGCTCATCTGAATACTCCGCAACTTGTCCTTAAGAGCGAGCTTCCTAGCATCACTAGTACTCTGATACAACTTCGAGATTGTATCGTACATCTAGTACATTGTCTTCTTCTCATGGATGTGAGGCACTATATGGTCTTTGACCCCTTCTAGAACGATCCTCTTTGCCTTGATATCATTCTTATTATGCTGGGCCAATTGTTGGGGGTCTTGAGGTGGTGTTAACGTTTGTTTGATCATTGATGTACTCTCCCACCCCATCATCTTCCAGCACTATTGTGATCCTCCCTTTCCAAGCTATGAAGTTTGATGCTCCCTCTGGACAATGATTTTCTTTCAACCCTTGGTAAGCCATACTGCTTTCCCTGAGAGCTCTCTAAACCCTGCCCACTAACAGTCTTGTAGTCCTTCACAAGAACTGTACTTAGGGCCTCTAAAACTGCCTCTCCTAGCAGACCAAATGTCCTTCTCTGATCTGCACTTAGGCCTCCTTCTGACACCTACTAGCAGGCCTCCTCGCTGCTCTTAAGATGCCAAACAAATCTCTGTACAACCTGGCCTGTCACTCCACGAAATACATCAACTTACAATGGCATATATACCTCTTGAAGAATCCTCCTTCCCGTTGTCTGAAACCCTCGGCTTGTGCACTATTCTTCTAGGATCTTGGCCCTGGTTAGGACTGCCTGTAGCAGTTGCTACAGCCCTTCCACTCTGCCTCAGATTCACTCCAGAACTGTGTTATCCTTCCTCCCTTCTAGCCCTACCTTTCCACTGTACTTGACCTCCTTCTATGTTGTTATAACAGACGTGAATTAGCTCAAAACTGCCCTAAACTAGAGCTTTGTCCAGCCTGAGGTCACACAGAAAATGCTAAACACAGATATAACACCTTCAAACTAGCACAGAATTAGCCTAGAACTTCTCCTTTTCTCGCTAGTTGCCTTCTCCAATAACTTGGCCTGCTGTCATGAGAAAAATAGAACCACAAATAGTCCCTTTTCCCTCCTTCACTAGGCTTTCCTCGGCTGCGGCTATCACAGAAGTGTCTTCTACTATGAAGTGTTGCACTTGTGTTGGTCTTTATTCTGATCCACGCTTTGATACCATGTAGAATTTCCACGAAATTCTGAACTGCTAATATGAGCAATATGAGCAATCTGAAATAAAATTTCTTCTCCCATAAACACAGAATTTCTCTACTAGATGCAGCGGAATAGGAACAGAAATAAAACAGTCACATAATTCAAGAAATCTCTTTTTTTAACTAGGGAACCCAACTGGGAAAACCCTTTGCTTGATGAGAATTTTATTGATAGAAAAATTTAATAATAGATCTCTTACAAAATAATTGTTTCAATCTGAAAGACACACTTGTCTTTCCTGCTTGTTCTAAGCTTGAAACCCTTGCAAGACTGTTGATCTCTGCTGCCTTCTACCAAACTGTGCACAAGCTTCTCTTGCACACTCTTCCCCACACAATCTCCACGCACAAACTTGTGCTTCCTATTGCTTGGTCTCACCAACTCGTGCTCACCAAAACAATGATTAAACTTGTGCCTTCGTTCCTTCTTTTAAAGGCAATTTGAATGGTTAAAATTAGTTAGTTTCTAGTTAAGGAATTGAACTGGAGCTTTTCTAATTAACAAAAGTCAACATAACTAGTTAACTAGATCCTCCTAAAATTTAGGAGGCTAGCTCCACTTAAGCTTTCAGTTCCCAATTTTAACTCTCACTAGAAAATCAAGAACTTGACTTTCAATTTTAACACATCAGTTAACTGTCTCATGCACTCATAATTTTTAGGGAAACTCCTAAATGTTAGGAACTCAACCATGCACAAAAAGGAACTCGACTTTGACACCTTGAATTAAGGCACAAATCAAGGAATCACTTTTCTCGCTAATTTCAACAATCTTCTTACATCAACCCTCATACCTGGCCAATAATAAAATTTATTGAGCTAAACATTCTCCTGTCCAAAGTGTCCAACCAACCCACCACTGTGTTTTTCCTGAAATAAATTTATTCTCGTGAAGCATCTACGTGTACAAAGTGGCTTGCCTTTAAATAACAGTCCTTCCTGTAACATATATTCCATGGATGGACTTTTATTTATGCTGACTGGATTTTCACATGCTTCATAGGCTTGACTAATATCTGGATCATCTCTGTACATCTCCTTCAAATGGTCAAATCCCAACACATTTATTCTGCATTCCTGCAAAACTAAACTTCTCCTACTCTAAGCATCTCGAATCTTGTTAGCTTGTCCACTAAGATGTTTAAGAACAAAAGTAAAACTTTGCAAATATTCAATCCACTTAGCATGCTTTTGATTTAGCTTAGTTTGTTGAGTTTTAGCTGTAAAGCATGGTTATCAAAATATAAAATAAATTCTTTAGGCATTAGATAATGCCTCCACTTCCTAAGCACTTGTACCATGGCATAGAATTCTTTGCCGTAAGATGAATATTTTTGTTTGGCAACACTTAACTTTTCATTGAAATAAGCTATGAGCTTATTATCTTGACTTAAAATAACACCAATTGCAAGTCCACTTGCATTACACTTTACCTAGAATATTTTATTGAAGTCTGGCAATGCCAAAATTGGTTGTTAAATTATCTTTTTCCTAAATGAAATCCTTTTCAGTTCTTATCCATTGAAATGGTTGTTTGCCTTTCTTGATTGTCTCCAAAATGGGAGCACATACGCCACTGAAATTCTTAATAAATTTC
Organism: Pinus albicaulis; assembly: GCA_034641835.2. Classification (NCBI taxonomy): domain Eukaryota; kingdom Viridiplantae; phylum Streptophyta; class Pinopsida; order Pinales; family Pinaceae; genus Pinus; species Pinus albicaulis. The sequence goes on along the minus strand of JAXQQM020091484.1, from coordinate 8,024 downwards.
TAATAAAACTTGCCAAAACCATGGAAACTTCTTACCTTAGATATATTCTTTGGAGAAGGCCACTCTATGATAGCTTTAACCTTTTATGGATCCATCTTCAAACCATATTTATATTGAACACACACTTATACTAAGAAGGGGGAGTGAATCAGTACAAGCCAATTTGTACTTAAACATTCATGAATGTTAATTTGTGATAACAATAGTATGCTCTATACTTGGAGCAATTTACTTCAATCTTTTCTTATTAGCCCAAATTCAATTCCAGATTAGCAATCACATTAACATTGACAGTAAATGCTGATAGAATATAAACAAATAACCAGAAAACAAACCAAGACAAGAGGACACAATATTTTGGCAGATGCCAAGAAAAAACCCCAATGTGGGGAAAACCCTTTGATCAAATCTTCTTATTATTCTTCAAAATTTCAGCAGAGAGAGAGAATATAATATACCAAATTCACTTGCCCAAAACTTCAGTCAAACAGCAGTCAACAGGATGCCCTAAGCAGAAAGTCAATGCTGCTCAAATCAGAAAGTTGACTTCACCAAAATGTGCCCGATCAACCTTAGCCAATGCGGCCTCCAACAGTGAACCAAATCAGCCAAAAATCACAGTCAAACTCTGTCAACCTGAAAAGTCAACATTCCGGTCAAACTCTAAGGTCAACGTTGCAGTCAAACTGCCCAAAATTCCTCGGGTTTCGTGCCAATAGCTGCACCCCCAAGAGATTGGAATTCTGCCCAAAAATCGAAGTCAAAAGATGAAGTTTGACCCTTGGTCAATGCTGGTCAACACCCTGATCTGCTGCCCTAGAACAGTCCGAAATTTCTATCCTTCCTTTCACATGTGTGAGGAGAGAGAGAGAGACTCCTTGACGCTGTACGAACCAATGAGAGAGGAGATGATGTGATGAGATGATGATTTCCAAATGAGGAATGAGTCTCTCTAATTTATATCCTTCAATGAGGGGTGGAGACACATCTATTGGGGCTTATGAGCCTACATTACATTTCTGGCAGACATTGACAAATGTACATGTGTGAGAGAATAAATTCAAAGTCCAACTCTGCTCATCCAAACAAGGTGCCCTTTAGATCAATCTTGCACCTCTCGGAAAGAGAAATCCAACAAAAATATCATCTCCATCATATGAGCAGTCCAAAGTGGAGTTTGGCCCTAGTTTCCAATTTTAACACTCCCTCTCAACTAGGGAGAACTTCACTCGTCAATCCATCTATCAACCTGTGCAATCCTGTCATCCTATGTCATCTCATCATGTACCATCATGTCATCTTTTGTCATCCTACCATCCATGTACTCTGCTCTGCTCTGCTCTGCTGAACCATGAAGAAATAATGAAGAAGATTTGATCGAGGGTGAGTCACAAGACCTTGCTACTCTCCACTGACCCGAAGTCAGTTTAGAGGTAAAAACCTCAATCAGACTTGATCCCAAATCAAGATATTGGACAAAACCCATCCTAGACATAAAGAGTACAGCAATACACGATGCATCCATCGGTAATGCTATGGTCTCTATCCTCATTTCCCAACTCATTGGCTAGATGAGAGGTACATCCCACGAGTCTCAAACTACATGGTTAGGATGTATGTGGGGCATAGATCAAGAGAGGGTGAACCAGCTCAATATCATAACGTTGGGGAATAGCACACCAATAAGGAAAGGAGAACCTCGCCCTATGGTTGCTTATAGCTCCAAGAAGCTACCCCAAGTCCCCCGGAGCTCCCAGAGCTCAAAGTCCAACTCAAGCGGGACCCTCATAAGAGAGTATGTCCACGATTCCAAGCTTTCTCACAGAAGGTTAAGAATTTGACCTTCCCCAAGGGCTTCGTGAGAATATCTGCGACCTGCTCATCAGTCCCAATGTGATGGAGCCTTATAGCGCCTCGCTCTACCATATCCCAGATGAAGTGGTACCTGATATCAATATGCTTGGATCGGTCGTGGAACACGGGATTCTCGAAAGGTCGAATCCCACTTTGGTTGTCACAATGGATTACGATGGTATCTAGCACATGCCCAAACAGCTCACTTAAGAGGTTCCTCAACCAAACAGCTTCACAACAAGCCATACTTGCTACAATGTATTTGGCCTCGGCGGTGCTCAAAGCAATCGATTTCTGCTTCCTGCTCATCCAGGAGATCGAAGCAGAACCTAGAGTGAAGCAACATCCAGATGTGCTCTTACGATCCACCACACTGCCAGCCCAGTCAGCATCAGTATATCCATGGAGCCTCATATTCCCGACAGTGTATCTCAGTCCATAATTGATTGTGCCCCAGAGATATCTCAATAGATTTTTAGCAGCAATCCAGATGTGATGAGGCTCGACCATAGATTGACTCAACGTGTTAACTACAAAACATATGTCCAGACGGGAGTTCACTAAGAACATCAGGGCCCCCACGAGTTGACGATACTCAGTAGGATTTCCCAAATCAGGCCCAACAGCACTTCCACATAACTTCTTAAAGTTGAGTTCCATCGGAGTAGTCATGGACTTGCAGTCCACCATCCCAAATCTTTCTAGCAGCTTCACAATATATTTTCCTTCAGAAAGGAAAATCTCTCATGGCTTTTGCCAGACCTCCAAGCCTAGGAAGTAGCGCATCAGTCCTAGGTCCTTCATCTCGAATTCAAAAGCCAACTCCCTCTTACATTGATGAATGAGAGGGTCTGCACCTGTCAAGAAGAGATCATCCACATAGAGTACCAAGATGAGAGGCTTGTCATTATCAACCTTGAAGTAAAGGTTTGGATCAGCTTCACTTCGTGTAAAGCCTAGCTTCATCAGATAGCCATCGATCCTTTCATACCAAGCCCTGGGGGCTTGCTTCAACCCATAGAGGGATTTCTTCAACCTGCATACATGTGTATCTCGATCTCGAACTTCAAACCCCAAAGGTTGTTCCACATAGACCTCTTCCTTAAGTGAACTATGTAAGAAGGCAGTTTTGACATCCATCTGATGTAGATTCCATCCTTGCAAGGCAGCATGGGAAGTAATCGAACAGATGGTGGTGTAACTAGCAACAAGTGCAAATATCTCATCATAGTCTATAACTTCTTTCTGTGAGAAGCCTCGGGCAACAAATATGACTTTGAACTTTTCAGCACTCCTATCAGCTCCATGTTTGATTTTGTAGAGCCATTTCGAGGTGACAACAAACTTGTCCTTTGGTCTAAAGACCACATCCCAGACATCAATCTTCATGATCGACTTATCCTCTTCGTTCATTGCATCCTTCCAAACTCCCATTGGCATCGCAGCTTCTTATTCAGAGTGGACAACTAGGTCCAAACTCGGGTTGTGTTTGCTCGGATAGCGATGTAATATTATGTTGGATTCCTCTTTCGGAGAGGTGTAAGATTGATCTAAAGATCATCTCGATCGGATGAGCAGAACATGTACTTTCAATTTATTCCACTTATGTGCTAGGTCGGCCTAGAATAAAATATAGACTTAAATGTCTTAAAGGACGTGTCACACACCCCCAAAGATTCCTATATATTGGAGAGTCTTAGAGTTCATTTGACACACATTGTGGTGGAGAAATTATCTCTCTCTGGATAGCGTTGGAGCTGTGATAGATATGGACTGTTCTTTGTTTGGGTTGTTACGGGTTGTAATGGCAGCACGCTTGGTACAGGCAAACTGACAGAACTTTATTTGAAAAACGGTAGAAGCATCTGGCCGATGTGTGTATACACCATTTATTATCTCTGTTTGGATTGTCTTAATACGATCTGGTATGTTCTATCAGCACTTTACTTTCTTGTTTATGTGATTGCTAATTGACATTGGGGATAAAAGTAAAGTTGCATCAAGCATAGAACATCTTCAAAAATTTACATGGTATCAGAGCTGAGGTGAAGACAAAGCCCTAGTTTGTAGCAATCACCGAAGAAGAAGATGGGTTCCTCAAACTACAATGGCTTTAAGGTTGATGAAAAATTGACTGGGAAGGATGACTTCCATGCTTGGAAGATGACATTGGATCTTAATTTGGAAGACCAAGATGTCATGGACTATGTGCAGGGTAAAATCCAAGAGCCTCCATCCACTGCAACTGCTGCTACCAAATCAAAGTACAAGAAGGGGGAAATCAAAGCAAAGCTGATGATCAGGGACTCAATTCATAAGAGTCTGGTTGCCTACATCTCTGAGCTAGGTCACTATGCTAGAGAATGCCCTTTCAAGAAGGTCAAGAAAAGGAAGGCTCCCTCCGGCGGAAATGGGCAACCTTTCAAAAGGTCAAGAAATTCCAGGTATGAGGAATAAAATGTTTTTGATGATAAAAGAAATGAATTCATTCTTGTATCTGCCCTCTCTGCTGCATCTCCACTCGACACTATGGATGTCTAGTTGATAGATAGTGGTGCCTCAAGGCACATCATTGGGTTCAAGGAAGCACTTACTGATATGGTTGAGAAGGATACTAATCTACAAATTATCCTTGGAGATAATGCCACATATCCCGTGAAAGGGACAGGGACTGTGACCCTCCACTTGTCTCAAGGTAAGTCCTCCACCTGCAAGATGTACTATATGTACCTAATTTGAAGAAGAACCTTGTGTCTATTTCGGCCATGGAAGACAAAGGTTTCAATGTGGCATTCATTAATGGAAGGTGTGCATGTTCAAGGAAGTTATCACGATTGGGTTTAGAGTTGGTACACTCTACCAGGTTGGAGGAAGTCCACTAGGAGCGATGACATGTGATACTATCCGACAAACTGAACTATGGCACCGGAGGTTTGAACAACTTCACTACAAGGCCCTTCCCGAAGCAAGCAAGGTGGTGACGGGGATGCCTGAGTTCTCAAATAATCATGAAGGTGTATGTCAGGGTTGTGCCGAAGGAAAGCATACAAGGGGACCTTTCCCCTCAAGTGTCACAAAGACATCTGATGTCTTGCAATTAGTACATTCTGATCTGTCTGGTATGCTGCCTGTGACATCCCTGGGAGGATGTTCTTATTTTATGAGACGAACGAGTTCAAGAACTTTTGCAGAGGAGCTAGCATCAAGAGGGAGACCACAATGTCTGTGGGCTATAGCGAAACTTCGAAGGCCTATAAAGTATATGTGCCTGGTCAAAGGGAAGTGGAGATATGCCACGATGTTACCTTTGACAAAGATGCTTCCCTGAGGAAAGTAGTCAATCTTCCGAGATTTGAGGAAGATCATGAAGCAAGGCATGGAAATCAAGAAGAACCGAAGGATGAGACGATCCCTGATGCTGAAGGACCAATGGGCCCGATTGATCCACCTCCTTCAATAGGGAAGAGACCATCATGGCTCAGGGACACTCTCGAGGATGCCGAGGGACATATGGCCCCAAAGGGGGACATTCGTGAAAGCAAGAAGCTAAGTAGATACCAAGGGTATCTAGCAGCCATGAGTACTATTGTACAATCTGAGCTTGGATCTTTTGAGGAGGCCGTAAAGCATCAAGTCTGGAAGGATGCTATGCATGAAGAGTATGAGTCCATAATGAAGAATGATGTCTGGGATGTGGTTCCAAGACCGGAGGACAAAGCAGTTGTCACCTCGAAATGGCTCTACAAGATCAAGCATGGATCTGATGGAAGTGTTGAAAAGTTCAAGGCAAGATTCGTTGCCCGTGGCTTCTCTCAAAAAGGAAGGCATAGACTATGATGATATATTTGCACCCGTGGCCCAATATACCACCATCCGATCTACCATAGCCCTTGCTGCTACGCAAGGATGTAGTCTTCATCAAATGGATGTGAAGACCGCATTTCTGCATGGTGTGATAAAGGAAGAGGGGTTCGAAGTCCAGATCGGGACACCCATGTTTGCACGTTGAGCCTCTCTGTAGGTTACAGAAGCAAGCACCTAGAGCTTGGTACGAGAGGATAGATAGCTACACGATGAAGCCGGAGCTTCACTCGTAGTAATGTTGATCCAAACCTTTACTTCAAGGTTGATAAAGAGAAGCCTCTCATTCTGGTGTTGTATGTGGACGACCTCTTCCTGACAAGTGTTGTCCCTCTCATTCACCAGTGCAAGAGGGAGCTCGTTGTTGTGTTCGAGATGAAGGACCTAGGACTCATGCACTACTTCCTAGGCCTGGAGGTCTGGCAGAGACCTGGCGAGATTTTCCTTTCTCAAGGAAAATACATTGTGAAGCTTCTGGAAAGATTTAGTATGATGGACTGTAAGTCCGTGTCGACACTAATGGAGCTCAACTTTAAGAAGTTGAGTGGCAGCGCTGCTGGGCCCGTGCTAGCAAATGCTATTGAGTATCTTCAACTCGTAGGTGCCCTGATGTTCTTAGTGAACACCCGTCCGGACGTATGTTGTGCAGTGAACACTTTGAGTCAACACATGGTTGATCATAACATTCACTGGGTTGGTGCCAAGAAACTCTTGAGATATCTCTGAGGCACGATAGACCATGGGCTGAGATACCTTTAACGAGGAAACGACACTCCTTAGATATGTTGATGCGATTGGGTTGTGATGTGGTGGATTGTAAGAGCACATCTGGATGCTACTTCACAAATAGATCTGCTTCAGGCAAGAAACGAAAGACGGTAGCCTTGAGCACCGCTAAGGTCGAATACATTGCAGCATGTATGGCCCGTTGTGAAGTCACTTGGTTGCGAAAGCTCTTCTGTGAGCTGTTCGAGCATGTGCTAGATGCCACCGTTATCCTTTGTGATAACCAGAGGGGGATTCATTTGTCATAGAATCTCGGGTTCCACGATTGATCCAAGCATGTTGATGGTTGGTACCACTTTATCTGGGATATGGTACGGTGAAGAAAGCGGCAAGTAAAACTCGATCATATAAAGGCTGATGAACAGGGAAATCATGAGATATTCTCACTAAGCCTGAGGAAAGGTCAAGTTCTAACCTTCCGTGAGGACAGTATCGTGGAACGACCCTATGATGAGGGTCCCATTGGACGATGAGCTCTCGGAGCTCTGGGGGGCTTTGGGGATAGTTTCTCGGAGCTATAAGCAACCACAGAGCTAGGCTTGCCAAACCTTGTTGGTGTGCTTGGACCCACCGTTGTGATTGTCGGGATTGGTTCACCCTCTCTGTCTGCCCCATGCCCGTATGCATCCTACCCATTGAGTTCAGGGCACATGGGAAGTACCTCTCATTTGGCCAATGAGGTGGGAAAAGCTAGAGACTATTAGCAAAGACTGATGGACGCATCAGAGATTGCCGTACTCTCTATCTAGGATGGCACGGTCCAACCACTTGATGTGGGATCAAGTTTAGTGAGGTCTGGGACCTCTGCCTGACTTCGGGTCAGATGAACCAACTTCGGGTTGGTTGGAGACTCTTTAGTCCATAGAGGTTTTGACCTGCGGGTTTAGAACCCTCTGGCAAGAATGATGTCTTTGTGGTGACCCCGCCACGATGCCGAAATAAAGAGAGCCGACAAAAACAAGTTACGGCGGGATGACGCACGACCCAGATTGCACTAGTGGACGGAGTTCTCCCTGGTTGAGAGGGAGTGTTAAAATTGGACAACTAGGTCCAAACTCCGGGTTGTGCTGCTCAGATGACGATCCCAATATTTTTATTGGATTCCTCTTTCGGAGAGGTGTAAGATTGATCTAAAGATCATCTCGATCGGATGAGCAAAACATGTACTTTGAATTTATTCCACTTATGTGCTAGGTCGGCCTAGAATAAAATATAGACTTAAATGTCTTAAAGGACGTGTCACACACCCCCAAAGATTCCTATATATTGGAGAGACTTAAGAGTTCATTTGACACACATTGGTGTGGAGGAATTCTCTCTCTCTTGATGGCGTTGGAGCTGCATATTCTTTGTTTGGGTTGTTCTGGGTTATGTGTGACACGCTTGGGTGAATGACCTATTGGAGACTTTGCTGGTTGAAGCATCCTGCTGATCGCCGTAACGCCACCATTTCTTATCTCTGTTTTGGCTTGTCTTCTATCGATCTATTAGTATGTTCTATCTTCTTCAGTATTGTGCCCTAA
>JAXQQM020074430.1:0-12624 GCA_034641835.2 Pinus albicaulis | reverse complement strand
CCCTTGTGTTGTACAAGTCAGCCCCTCTATTCAAATTTCGGCCATAGCCTCCTCTTTTCCCTTTACCGCTGCCCTTTCCCGCATCAGAAATACATTTAAAAAAAAAGGGCTAAAAGGCCGCTTTAAAAAGGTTATATAAGGCCTAGCCCCTTTTTCTTCTAGCTCCGCGCCTCCTTTCTTACATATAACCAAGTGTTACCCCTTTGAACGTTTATCGCAGATCGCATAATCGTGCCATCGCACCTTACCCTCATTGCATGTCCGCCTCATCGCAAAAGCGCAGTTTCCCGTTAGTGCTACCCACCCCCCGTCATCGCACTTTTCATTTTTGCGATCCGCGCCCGACTGACCACGCCCATCGCATAGTGCAGAGCACGGAATTTTGTTATTCCATCTTTCCCTCCATCGCATTTTCCCCTCTTGCGATTTTGTGATATGCGCTTCAGGTCCCACCTCCTAAGCCTTTGCTCCATTGCTTTGTTATGTATTCCCTTTGTAACTGCCCCCAAAAGTTAATCTTCAAAGTTTTCGTACCATCAGCATCCTTCCGCCATTTTTCGTTGTTTGCCTACATGTCATCCACTTCTCCTCCATTGTTCACATATTCCGGTTATGTGTCACACCTCAGCGTTTTTTTTTTAAGTCTCCACCCTGCGTTAGTCCATCAGCCTCTCATATCTGTGCCACCGCTCCCATTAGCCTCACTTTGTCCTCTATCCCTGTGATTAGTTTTATTCAAGAGGCTTTTGTTTTTGCAGGAACTCGTGGTGGGAACAAAATTGGCGGAAAGGATCCGGAAGTCACTATGATGTGACCTCCATTAGAGAAGGGTACTTCGATCTATGGAACTCTCCAGAGAAAATCAAAAGGGGCGCATTTGGGCGGATGGAAATATTAATGCAGCAATAGATTATTAATGAAGAAACAATGAATTCAGGGTCCAGCTCGAAAAAGGTTTCAAATTTAAATCCAAAGACTGAAGATCGAAAGTACCATGTACAAAAACAGGCGTCTCAAGGTTTTATTGCCGCAGATCTTCCTCCTCCAGAAAAGAGCCGAATGTTTACATATTTTATTATTTTTGTCTTGTATATAAGCACATTTTCATTTTCAGCGTTCATTTCCAGAAATAAATTGTAAAGTACAGTCATTTGTGTTCAGTCGTTTCACAGTATGGGCGCGAATGTTTTCCGCCATTTGATTCAAAATAAGTTATTAAATGCTTTCTATCTACCTCCTCCTCTAGAATTCTCTATCTCATCTATAAAAGTGAGAAGGAAAGGCATTGTAAGGGTTTCAGATTGCTACCAGCAAACTGTGCAGCAAAAATACTTTTGTATACATTTTGTAATATTTCTATATGAAGGTTCAGAGCCCGTAGGGTCTCAGTGAGGAGAAGTTATAACTGTAATGAGGATTCTGGTCTTTGGTATCTCACAGTATGTAATTTCTCTTATGTGTTAATACAATATCTCTCTTTCATGCTATTTGTCTTCTTGTATCATGTTCTAGAATGCGAGTGGCTCACTAATTTGCAGTAAGGATTCATCTTTGTTGGTGCCCTTTCTGGAATTAGTCAAGCGCTTTAAATAGGCCTAGTCATGATATACTGTTCCATGATCATCCTTTTCATATTTTCTACTATATTGGTTGCATGAGGAGGGTGCTTTTAAAACGCCATTGTCATATAAGGATTCATAAATTGGTATGCCCTTATGTGGTTCTGTTGTGTATCTGGGTATCAGTGTCATGTTAACTAATATCTTCTTTATGTTTCTTCACTGCATTCACTTCCTGATATTTGATTTCTGTGATATATTACTTGAACTGGCCCTCTTTACAGTAAGCTGTCTCTCAACTGTCTGATGCCTTTGTATTGGAGTTTTACATGATGTCCCTACATTATTCTTATCTTTGTGCCAGCTTCTGAGAGAGTTTGGTCCCATTCAAAACTTATTTCCTTGCTTTACAAGAGATAGTAAGTGAGCTTTTGGATTGACAACCCAAGATATATGAAGAGCTCATTACTATATTAAGATGTCCTAGGCACTGGTCTATGGCAACTCTAGACTGTCTCTAGGAGGGTGACAAAATCATCTACAACATCTTTTTGGCGCCGTTGCCAGGGACTCGAATTCAAAGAATATCAGTTTCCCTGGGTATCGACAAATTGTTTTCACTCTCTAATCAGGTGAGCACAGAGAGTTGAAGAGTTGCATATCTCTCACCTCGGCAACTCCACTGGTATTTATTTGATAAATTTTATTGGTAGTCCTGGCTTCTCGAAAGCCACATTTGAGGTCAGATACATCTCAGCTGAAAACACCCTACGTGTCTGACCCAGAGAAAATCATTCATAAAAGTGTTTGGAAAGAGAGGAAGCCGGTTCGTGCTGAAAACCCTGAATATTCAGTTGAAGATTATACGCCCTCTTCTTCTCAAGAAGTTAGAACAGAAAATCTTGAGTTTTACTCGGAGACTCCATGTAGAGGAAGTGCCTGTATTGAAGAAGAATCTCATCCTACTTTCGAGGCTGAAGAAATTAAAGAGGTCACAAAAGTAGTTGTTGTTAACTGTGAGTTATTCCCATCCACACCTCAGGCTTCTGTGCAATATATTCCCATTGTTATTCATACTTCGCTTCCTCCTACTCCTCTCCCTTCATTCATATCTCAGATTGTTGTGCAACCCCCACCTCCCCCAATGGCTAACGTTCCTGCTTTTATATTGAACAAATATGCTCCCCTGGCCTTGCCCCAAGCGTTGAATGATATGCCACAGGATTATCTAAAGATTCTGCCGAGGTTTAATGGTGAAAATGGAGTTGATGCTCAGAAACATCTCAAGACCTTCTGCTCTTTTGCATAAAACTTAAATGTTGAACATCTGGATGTGGTCTTGAGATTATTTGTGCAGTATTTGGAAGGGGAAGCCAGAAAATGGTTTAAGACATTGGGAAATAATTTTGTGACCACCTGGGACCAAATGGAGAATAATTTTCTTAGAAATTGGGGAGAAAAGAAAGATCACGGTCAATGTCTCACTAAATTTAATACCATGAAGAAGAAGCAGAATGAAGGAGTATCAGATTTCATCAAAAGATTCAATAAGTTATATCTGAGCCTGCCTCCTGAAATGAAGCCCCATGAAGCGGCCACCAAGATAATTTTCATAGTAGCCTTTGATTTTGATTTCGGCTTCTCATTGAGAGAAAGGAAACCTACCACTTTAGATGATGCACAATCAGATGCTCTGGAATTCGAAGCAAATTTTGCCTCCACTGGGAAACTAAAGGGAAAAACTGAACAAGGTATTAAGAGGAGAGGCAAAGAAGAGATTTCTGCTTCTAATCAAGAAAAAGATTCAGAGAAATTGGATGAAATAAGTAAGATGATAAAGAAGATGGTCAAGCTTGAACTGGAAGCTAAAAATGCAGCTCCCAAAAATTGCTATAATGCTCCAAACAGAGGATATAATCCCCAATATAGAAGGCCACCTCCCCAGATATTGTCGAGAGAGACAAAGGAACAAAAAGACCAGGTACCTCATCCCTTATACCTGGAAGGACCAGCAGATGACTCTACTGGGGATGCGGCTTATGGATTAGAAGATTCAAATCTGGATTTTTCAAATAATGAGGATATGGATTGCCCATTGCAAGACGAAGACGAAGAAGCAGAGCTTGACCATTACTGTAAGCAATTTGCTGATTTTATGGAAGCACAATTCAACGTAAAATATGATCTCAGATCTTCAAGAAAAAGGACCCGAACTTAAGAGCAAGAAGAAGAACCACCTCGAGAAGAAGCATCTGCTCAGAAGGAATCAGCCACAAAGAAAAGTATGGAAAAAGGTAAGAACCCTCTAAATTTTCCCTCACAGTCTAATATTCAGATTCCTTCTTCTTCAAAAATAGTCAGTCCTCTTAATGTTGAGTCAGTGTCAAAAGAAATCAAGTCTTCAGTTGAAAATAAGGAGTCAAAAGAAATTGTGATAGAAAACCCCCCATCTGCTTTCAATTTGCAAAAAGAACTTGAGAAAATTAAGATTCCTGTTCCACTGACTGAATTATTGAAACAACCTGTATATCAGTCTCAAGTTACTTCCTTTATGCTTCCTCCTGAAACACCAATTGCACCTGATAGTCTAAATCTTCAAGAAGAAAGACCCATGGTAGTCTTTGGCCCACATGTTGAGAAGATAGACTCCTCTACTCCTCCCTTTTACGTATCCCTAGTCATTCATGACCTGCTGTTACATAATTGTATGTTAGATTCTGGGGCTTCCCATAATCTTATGCCTTTGTCTGTCATGGAGCAACTAGGGCTACAAATAACCAGGCCATATAAAGATTTATACTCATTTGACTCTAAAAGGGTTAAGTGCTTAGGGATGATAAAAGATTTAGTGGTCAATTTGGCCCAAATTCCAGCAAAGAGTGTGGTCATGGAAATTGTGGTCGCTGATAGCCCAGCCTGTTTTGGCATGCTGCTGTCGAGGTCCTGGGGTACAAAGATTGGGGGATCAATTAAATTGGATTTAACATACGCTACTATCCCAGTCTTCGGAGGTCAAGAAAGGAGGTTATACAGGGAGACTAGATTTGTTAAGATGGTAACTAAGGCTGACTGCTTAGAGAACTCCCCAGTTTATAACAAAGAGGGAGACTTCTCATGCTTGATGTTAGAAGAAAATCAAAATTATGCTCATGAGCCCCTCTTTGGTCAAATTCAAGCTGAGCAGCCTAAAGGAGATCAGGAACCAGAAATTTGGACTTTGCATTTTGATGGAGCAAATTCAAGAGAAGGCAATGGAGCTGGGGTATTGTTGATCTCTCCTACCGGGAAATGGGTGCCGCTGTCGTTTAAATTGGAGTATGAGGGTACAAACAACGTAGCCGAATATGAGGCATTATTATTAGGATTACAGACAGCCAGAAATATGGGCATCCAATGTTTAAAAGTCTTGGGAGATTCTGAGCTGGTAGTGAGACATATCAAAAATCAATGCCAAACTAAGCATCCTCAGCTCAGAGCATATAGAAACAAAGTATGGGACATGATAGAAAATTTCTTCTCAGCATTTAATATACAGTTCATGCCCCGAGAGCAAAACAGAATAGCAGATTCTCTTGCTGTAGCTTCCAGTACATTCCGTCCTCCTCAAAATCCACTTTTAAGATATGAAGTGGAGGTACGGTACAGACCATCCATTCCAGATAATATAAAGCATTGGCAGGTTTTCGAAGATGATGAAGAGATGAAAAGATTCATGGAAACAGTGGGAGAATTCACAAATATAGAAATTGATGATAACAAGGAGGAAGAAGTTGAAAATATTGCAGAAAATAAATGGGAAGAAAAGATAGCAGGAAATATAGTGCTGCAGCTGAAAGGAAATATTATACCTAGGGGGCTGGTGCCTCTAGAAAGATTATTTAACAAAGACTATATTCCATTGCAGCCTAGCAAAGTAACAGAAGAAGATCAAGTGGGAGATTTGAATCTGGGTACTTATGCTGATCCCAAAATTGTAAAATTATCTAAAAGAGTCCCAGAAGATTATAAAGAGAAATATCTGAAGTTGTTTCAATCTTACAAAGATATATTTGCTTGGTCCTATCAGGACCTAAAGACTTTTGATGTAAATATAATGCAGCATAAGATTCCATTGAGGGAGGACGCAAAGCCTTATAAGCAGAAGCTCAGACAGATCAATCCTCTGCTACTCCCCTCTATTGAAAAAGAAATCAAGAAATTATTGAAGGCCAAGATAATTGTGCCATTGAGATACTCAGAATGGATAGTGAACCTCGTTCCTGTTCGAAAGAAGAATGGAGAAATAAGGTTGTGTGTGGATTTCAGGAATTTGAACAGAGCATCTCTCAAAGATAATTATCCACTGCCTAAGATGGACCACATCCTGCAGAAAGTAGTGGGAGCATCCAGAATGTCAATGATGGATGGCTTTTCTGGTTATAATCAAGTGGCTGTTTTCCTAGAAGACCAGAAGAAGACTGCATTTACTACACCATGGGGAACCTTTATGTATGCCAGGATGCCATTTGGATTAATTCATGCAGGAGCTACTTTTCAGAGGGCAATGGACATAGCCTTTGTTGGAGAACAGGACAAGTTTTTGGTGGTCTACCTCGATGATATCACAGTGTTCTCGAAGAATGATGATGAGCATATTGAGCATTTGAGAAGAACTTTTGAAAAATGTAGAAGGTATGGCCTATCCCTCAACCCTCAAAAGTCCTTATTTGAATTAGATGAGGGAAAACTCTTAGGGCACATTGTAACAAAAGATGGTGTGAAAATAGACCCTAAGAGAGTCGAAGTAATAAACAGCATTCCTTTGCCCAGGAATAAGAAGGAAGTACAGGTATTTTTAGGCTGAATTAATTTTCTAAGAAGGTTTATTCCTAACTACGCCGAGATAGTTAGGCATATAACTAATATGTTGAAAAAGGAGAATGAAGTTAAATGGTCCCAGGAGTCTAGAGATGCATTCACAAGGATAAAACCGGCATTCGCTGAAGCTCCTGTGTTAGCTGGACCTGATTACAAAAAGCCATTTATGATATTCTCATTTGCTTCACCCCATACAATTACCGGAGTATTACTGCAGAAAAATGAGGAGGGATATGAACAGCCTATCGCTTTTTTCAGTCAAGTTCTTTATGATGCTGAATTAAAATATAATATATTGGAGAAGCACACATATGCCTTGGTAAAGTCCCTTAGAGCCTTTAGAGTATATGTTTTGCAATCTCATATTACTGCATATGTCCCCACAGCTGTTGTCAAAGACATTCTGGTTCAGGGAGATAGAGAAGGTAGAAGAGGAAGATGGATTGCAAAAATCCAGGAGTATGATTTGGATATAAGGCCTACTAAGTTGGTCAAAGGACAGGGACTTGCCAAGATGTTATCTGAATCAAATCATCAAGCCCTGGGCATTAATCTATCCATGATAGCGAATGAAGGATCTGAAGAAGAAGAAGAACAGCAAGGGTTGGAAATGGCCACTCAAAAGATACATATGAAATATTTAACTAGTCCTTGGTATAAAGAAATAGTTGAATATCTTTTGACGCTTAGCTGTCCTACAGGTTGCGATAAAGTAAAATATAGAGTTGTGAGAATGAAATCACAGAAATATGTAATTGCCAATGGACAGCTCTATTGGAGAGACCCTCTAGGTATATTATTGTTATGCCTCGCAGAAGATGAAGTGCAGAAAGTACTGACAGAATTTCATGGAGGAGTTTGTGGGGGGCATTACAGTTGGAGGGCTACAACACATAAAATCTTGAGGGCCGGTTTTTACTGGCCAAAACTGTACTCAGATACTTTTACTCGGGTCAGAGCATGTGACAAGTGCCAAATATTTGCAGAAAGACAGAAATTAGCAGCCTTGCCCTTGATTCCCATCCATGTGAATGAATCATTTCAGAAATGGGGATTAGACTTCATAGGAGAAATACATCCCCCATCAAGTGGCCAACATAAATGGATACTAACAGCCACGAATTATTTTACGAAATGGGTGGAAGCAATGCCTACAAGAAATGCTACAGATGCTGTGATCATGAGGTTTATAGAGGAAAATATCATATCTAGGTTCGGCTGCCCTGCTAGAATTGTAACTGACAATGTGCAGGCTTTCAAGTCTGCCAGGTTTGTAAAGTTTTGTCAAAGGTATAACATTACATTGACTCACTCCACAGCTTACTATCCCCAGGGAAATGGCTTAGTTGAGTCGTCCAATAAAACCCTGGTAAGGGCTCTGAAAAAAACAATAAGTGAAAATCAGAAAAACTGGGACTCTCAATTGAAGTTTGCTCTATGGGAAAATAGGATAACCAACAAAAGAGCAACAGGGAAGTCACCCTATGAGCTGGTGTATGGGCGAGCTGCTGTGTTTCCTCTGCAATTGGCATTACCAGTGGCACATTTTATGCAAGAGAATCAGGAAGAACCAGATGACATGATCAGAAGAATTAATCAGCTGGTAGAATTGGAAGAAACGCGCAACCAGGTGAATGAGAAACTGATAGAGTATCAGGAAAAAATGAAGGATATTTTCGATCGTCGTTGTTGTGTAACCAGCTCCAAAAATAGAAGAAAAGAGATATCCACGCCTTAGAAATAAGCCACTTCGAGGGGGCAACCTCCAATACATTACATAAATGAACAATTCTTGGATGATACAAATGAAAAAACCTCCTTTCTATATATAGGAGTCCATGGGGCCACAATGTAATCCTAGTGGGCCACAATGTAATCCTAGCCGGCCTAACAATAATAATGTAAGGGCACAATAATAACAATATGGAGGTTACAGGGGTACAACAATAATGATAAGGGGGGTTAGACTAACATAATAAGGGACTACACTATTAATATAGGGGCTTAACATGCCCCTCTCCTTCAAACAAGTGTTGTCCTCAACGCTTGATTATTTCTTGATGCTTCTGTATAAAATTCTCATCCTCCCATGTGGAATCTTCTACAGGAAAGTTCTTCCACTTACTGAGATAATTTGAAATTGATTTTACTTGTCGATTTCTTGTTTCTGTGACTTCTTCAGAACTTCTTTCAATGTGATATTGATCTTCTAGTTGTTTCATTTGATTTTGTACCAAAGTTAGGTTATCCTTTGAGAGTTGGAGAACTTGTTGTTGATGCTCATTGTGATATTCCACTAATTTATCATCCATAATAGATTTTATTTGATGCTTCAAACCATCCAAATTAGCCTCCATTTTTTCTTTTAAACCATCTATGTCATCTTCGGTTGCTCTTCGTAAGATCGAAATTTGTTGCACTTGGTACCATAATTTTGATATCTCATATTAAAATTCTTCCTCCTCATGCGTCATAGTATAGCTTTCTAAGGGCTTAATGGGTATGGAATTATTTTTTGGAGGCATAATACAACCCATTACTGACAAAAATTCTTCAATATGCCCTTGGAATCAATTCAACTTGATTCTTCAAACAAGACTTATGCAATTCGGAAAAAACAATACACACCTTTTTCTTGCTTTGAGGAGCTCGATATTGAAATTGTATTATCTCTGTTATTGTGGATCTTCAATATCTAAAATTAAGCACTGAAGTATCCCTCTAAATTCTCTTTTGAATGCCACAGTTCTGACCTGATTTGGATTCTCCAAGACAAAGTTGTGTCCAATCTCCCACAATGACCTAATTCTAGACTGGTTCAGTAGAGCAAACTTGTAGGACTTGCCACGTGTCACTGTTTCGTCCTTTGTCTCTGAAATTTATAGCCAAGAAACTACAGTCCGTGTACTTGCGACCACTTTTTACGGCACTCAAATCCACTGCCCAGAGAGAGAGTTATTGAACTTTTCCCACGATCACCTCTTTGAGATGCAATTCAGGAGCCTGAAAAAGAACTACCTTCCACAGATCATATCTCCAAAAATATTGCAAACCAAGCTCTGAAATTTTTTGAAAAATGTCCTCAGGATTTCAGCTTTGCACCATATGAATTTCAGATTCTGAACCTTCGTAGAAAAAAATGTATAGCAAAAATTCCACGATGACCTGTTTAGGAGCTTGAAAAAAGACCTAACTTCCACAGATGATATCTCAGAAAATATTGCGCACCAATCTCTGAAAATTTTAGAAAATCTTCCTCAGGATTTCAGCTTCGCACCCTAAAAATTTCAACTTCTGAAACTTCGTAGAAAACAAGTTATAGGGAAAATGCCACGATGACCTGTTTGGAGCAGTGAAACCCTAGAATCCAAAGCTCTGATACCAAATGTTGTGTAACCAGCTCCAAAAATAGAAGAAAAGAGATATCCACGCCTTAGAAATAAGCCACTTCGAGGGGCAACCAGGGGGCAACCTCCCAATACATTACATAAATGAACAATTCTTGGATGATACAAATGAAAAAACCTCCTTTCTATATATAGGAGTCCATGGGGCCACAATGTAATCCTAGTGGGCCACAATGTAATCCTAGCCAACCTAACAATAATAATGTAAGGGCACAATAATAACAATATGGAGGTTACAGGGGTACAAAAATAATGATAAGGGGGGTTAGACTAACATAATAAGGGGATACACTATTAATATAGGGGCTTAACAGCCGTGCAAAAGATAGGAATTTCCAAGTTGGAGACCTGGTTCTCAGGTGGGATGTTCGCAGAGCAGAAAAGGGAAAGCATGCCAAATTTGACCCGCTGTGGTTTGGTCCATTGAAAATAGTGAACCTAAGGAGAAATAACACTTTCATGTTAGAAAATCTACAGGGTGATCTGCTGGACGCCCCTGTGAATGGACAATTCCTTAAACACTACTTTCAGTACTGACTCAGGCAGACCAGGCTTGATGTATTTTATGTATATAATGTATGCAAGTGTGATTTCAATTTTGAAATGTAAATAATATAAATAAGAGGATAAGTTTTTGCAAAGGGATCGTAGAATGAAATTCACATACAAAGGGGTCTGAGGTCTGCGAGTTCTCGGCATGCCTGAGGACGAGCCTGCCATCCCCAGATGGAGCCGATGTTGTACAAGTTAGCCCCTCTATTCAAATTTCGGCCATAGCCTCCTCTTTGCCCTTTACCGCTGCCCTTTCCCGCATCAGAAATACATTTTAAAAAAAAGGGCTAAACGGCCGCTTTAAAAAGGTTATATAAGGCCTAGCCCCTTTTTCTTCTAGCTCAGCGCCTCCTTTCTTACATATAACCAAGCATTACCCCTTTGAGTGTTTATCGCAGATCGCATAATCGCATAATCGCACCTTACCCTCATCGCATGTCCGCCTCATCGCAAAAGCGCAGTTTCCCGTTAGCGCTACCCACCCCCCGTCATCGCACTTTTCGTTTTTCCTCCATCGCATTTTCCCCTCTTGCGATTTTGCGATATGCGCTTCGGGTCCCACCTCCTAAGCCTTTGCTCTGTTGCTTTGTTATGTATTCCCTTTGTAACTGTCCCCAAAAGTTAATCTTCAAAGTTTTCATACCATCAGCATCCTCCCGCCATTTTTCGTTGTTTGCCTACATGTCATCCACTTCTCCTCCATTGTTCACATATATCGGTTATGTGTCACACCTTAGCATTTTTGTTTGAAGTCTCTACCCCGTGTTAGTCCATCAGCCTCTCATATCTGTGCCACAGCTCCCGTTAGCCTCACTTTGTCCTCTATCCCTATGATTAGTTTTATTCAACAGGCTTTTGTTTTTGCAGGAACTCGTGGTGGGAACAAAATTGGCGGAAAGGATCCGGAAGTCACTATGATGTGACCTCCATTAAAGAAGGGTACTTCGATCTATGGAACTCTCCAGAGAAAATCAAAAGGGGCGCATTTGGGTGGATGGAAATATTAATGCAGCAATAGATTATTAATGAAGAAACAATGAATTCAGGGTCCAACTCGAAAAAGGTTTCAAATCTAAATCCAAGGACTGAAGATCGAAAGTACCATGTACAGAAACAGGCGCCTCAAGGTTTTATTGCCGCAGATCTTCCTCCTCCAGAAGAGAGCCGAATGTTTACATATTTTATTATTTTTGTCTTGTATATAAGCACATTTTCATTTTCAGCGTTCATTTCCAGAAATAAATTGTAAAGTACAGTCATTTATGTTGAGTCGTTTCACAGTATGGGCGCGAATGTTTTCCGCCATTTGATTCAAAATAAGTTATTAAATGCTTTCTATCTACCTCCTCCTCTAGAATTCTCTATCTCATCTATAAAAGCAAGAAGGAAAGGCATTGTAAGGGTTCCAGATTGCTACCAACAAACTGTGCAGCAAAAAGACTTTTGTATACATTTTGTAATATTTCTATATGAAGGTTCAGAGCTCGTAGGGTCTCAGTGAGGAGAAGTTATAACTGTAATGAGGATTCTGGTCTTTGGTATCTCACAGTATGTAATTTCTCTTATGTGTTCATACAATATCTCTCTTTCATGCTATTTGTCTTCTTGTATCATGTTCTAGAATGCGAGTGGCTCACTAATTTGCAGTAAGGATTCATCTTTGTTGGTGCCCTTTCTGGAATTAGTCAAGCGCTTTAAATAGGCCTAGTCATGATATATTGTTCCATGATCATCCTTTTCATATTTTCTGCTATATTGGTTGCATGAGGAGGGTGCTTTTAAAACGCCATTGTCATATAAGGATTCATAAATTGGTATGCCCTTATGTGGTTCTGTTGTGTATCTGGGTATCAGTCTCATGTTAACTAATATCTTCTTTATGTTTCTTCACTGCATTTACTTCCTGATATTTGATTTCTATGATATATTACTTGAACTAGCCCTCTTTACAGTAAGCTGTCTCTCAACTGTCTGATGCCTTTGTATTGGAGTTTTACATGATGTCCCTACATTATTCTTATCTTTGTGCCAGCTTCTGAGAGAGTTTGGTCCCATTCAAAACTTATTTCCTTACTTTACAAGAGATAGTAAGTGAGCTTTCGGATTGACAACAAAAGCTATACGAAGAGCTCCTTACTAAATTAAGATGTCCTAGGCACTGGTCTATGGCAACTCTAGACTGTCTCTAGGAGGGTGACAAAATCATCTACAACACCTTGCTTTTGATTCGTAAATCCAAAGTCTCGCTT
>JAXQQM020068016.1:0-73010 GCA_034641835.2 Pinus albicaulis | reverse complement strand
TGTTAGGACCTCACTATGTATCATTTTTACTATATATTTTGACACCACCTTACCTTTATAACCATGTTTAAAAAGGATTCCATCATCATTTTCATTCACTTTATCCAAAGGTATATAAAATACTCTTCTTTATTATATATTTAATCTGTTTACATATAATTCCATATTACTCTTATATTTCATCATTAATCGAAGTAGATTGTTGCTAACATAAGTCTAAAAGATCGCAGATAAATTATATGATGTGCTGGAACAATCGGCCGTTGCTGAAACAGTCAAACTTCGTTGCTGAAACAGTCGACTCCATTGCTGAAATAGCCAGCAGGCACACAAATTCCGTCACTATTCGTAATTTGCAATTCTGGAAGAGTATTTCTTGGAACAATGGCAACAACATGAAGACGTGGTTACACGGATTATTCTGAAGATAGTACTCTTTTTGTATCTGTTGTAACGATATCTTTTTATGGAAGAACAGAATAGCCCTGTTTTAAGAAAGAAGAACAGATTTAGGGATAAATATAGATTTTCTCTACTGTAATTGTAGGAGATGTCTCCTCTTTAAAAAGAGGAGACATCATCATTAGAGGGAGCTTGAAACTACAGGAGAACATTTTGTTTGAGAGGACATGAGCTAGACTCCATTTGTAATGTATCATTTCTTTTGACAGATGAATAAAATTTCCTTTTGAGCGCTTCAATTTAATCCTTTCCCTGGGGAATCTTGTGAGAAGGAAAGGGCCCGCCTTCCTCACAAGATTCGCCCGACTGTTCCTGTAGTTTGTTAGATTTCTTTATGACATTCGCACTTTACTTTAATTCTGTTTGCTGAAACACTAGTTACACAGTTCTGTAATTTATTGAGCATTCTATTTCCTTTAACGCTGCATGTGTTTAGTACATTCATTCTTAAGAAGTTAAGAGATCTCTTTCTGTTAATCGTTTGAATGTATGATTGATGTTGGGAAGCAGGTGCTGAAGGTTCACATGCAGGTAATGAGGTCATTCTGTTATGCAACATGATTGGTTTCCTTTCCTGCAGATTGATTTCCCCTTATTTGGATTCTTAACCGCAATATAGGAATTACTTCTACTATAACATAAGTAAATTCAACTTTGATTAAACATGGTGTGAATAATTAGATTTGTATGATTAATAATTGTGTGGCTTTTTACTACAACATTGTTTTTGCTTTTGAAATTGAGCATATCCAGTGTGTGGTTGTCTTTGGAATAAACAGACTTCCTGGGGTTGACAATTTATGTGGAGCTTGAATTGTAAAAACAATTAAAGCGACCAACACTTGTTAACTTCCCCATGGCCCCATGACAACGTTAAAATCCCATCAGGGGTAGCCAAAGAGTTGTGTTCTAGGTGCACTATCACTATGGTCAACATCAATGTCTAGAATCCATTGAAGGTTCCTCTTTAGGCAGCCATGTTAGGGAGGCTACTCAAATGCTTGATTGCACCTAGGAAGAGATTCTCTTAACTTTGAGGAAACCGAGGGGCAGAAGACGCCCCGAGAAGTCTACCATAGCACACTCTGAGCTAGCCACTTCTGGGAAAATCGAGTCGCTCCCTGTTCACGAGCTAGCGGAGGAGGAGACAGATGTTTGGATCATGGATTCGGATGGAGTCTAGATCATATTTTTAGATGTAGAGTACCCTATTGCTCCAATCATCCGTGTAGCGCCCCAAAGCCCCCGCGCGAGCCAACAGCTAAGGATGAGGCCATCGTGCATGAATATGGATGCCTCATCAAGGGGCAGGACCCCAAAATAGAGGATGGTGAAGGAACACCATGACTGTGCGGTAGCTTGGTTCTTCTCTATTTCTTTTCAACTTGGGACATACTGTAGCTAGATTGTTTTATATGTGTTATATAAAATTTTGTAGAACATGATTGTTTGACTCTTTCAAGGGGTTGGTTTCCTCCTAGGAGGCAGCCCCAAACCTGTTTTATTTTGAAAGCCACAAAGGCTAGGATTGGCTAAGAAATGCTTTCCATCTCAGCCCAATGCCTATGTAAAGTTTCTTTTATGATACAATATAGCTTATCCTAACTTACAAAAAAAAAAGGGGGGCTGAAGGGGGCCACCATCCTTATGGATTTTAGGAAGACCGTAGATCCTAGGAGTAATAGGGTTGCTTTCAATCAAATTCTTACTTACGGAGCTCACCGGGCTGTTGGATTTAATGGTATTGGCGACAGCTTCGGAGACCTTTTTTAAGGGATTTTTAGAAATTTTCCTATAGTTCTCGCTATTCTCCAAATGATCTAACATTTTCCTCCTGTAATAATATTTATTAAGAATGACAGTTGCACCTCCTTTGTCATCCCTAAGAACAACGATATCCTTATTATTATTTAAGGATTTCAAAGCCTCAAACTCGGGCTTACTCAGGTTCCTCTTAGGGGGCTTGGCTTTTTTCAAGATGACCACACAATATTGCGTATTGATGTCCTTGGTGGAATCTGACAAGTCCCTAATACCAAATTCAATGTCACAAATAATATCTTGAATAGGGATTTTTCTAAGAGCAAAGGAAAAATTAAAGCCTTTCTCTAGAAGACTATAAACTGATGGGTCAAAAGAGAATCTCGAAATATTAACTACTTTATTATTGAAATAGGGACATGAAAAAATATTATTAGAGTTATTATTATTGTTAATCTTATTATTGATATTAAGATTCATATTATCAAGTTTAATTTCATCTTCAAAATTACTACTATCAATGTTATTAATAAAATAGTTATTATTTTGTGGCTATAACCATGGTCAATATTATTGCTAATGCTACCTAAACCATTGTTATTTTCATCATTACTATTCTTATTAATAAAGATATATTTTTCTATTATGCCCTTTATTCTTAAATTTTGTTATAGTCTTCATTAATAATTAAATCTTTGTTATTAATTTTACCAACATTAAGATCATTATTATTGGCCTCATTACTCTTTCAGTACGAATTAATTTTAATGTCACTATTAGTTTCAATATTATTTTTAATATGAATACTAGAAATCACCTATATGACATAGGTCTCTATTATGTGAATCTTCTAGAATATTAAATTAAAATATAAAAAAATAAATTGAAAAAGTGAAAGCATATCCATACTATACCATGATATATGAAAAACCTAATTTGTGATATATCAAAAACCTAGTTTATTTTAAATGAAATTTGTATTATTTTTTTTAAATTATAAAATCATAAATAAAACAAAACAATAAAAATTAAATTTTAAGGTTAATTTTATTATTAATTAATACTTTTAAAATTTTATTTTAAATATTTAAATCAAGTGTCTAAATGAAAATATAGTCGTACCCAACTTTAAAAAAAAAAATCTTAATTTTAGAAATCAAAATACCATACACAACATAACCGTGATATCATTGGTATAGTAATATGCTCAACTTTGTGCCTCATCTTTCCAATTTACGCTAGCAAATCACACGAAAAATGAAATATATGTCAAATTTTCAATGCAGAAAGTGCCTGAAAATTGACATCTATCACTTTTTTTATTTATTTATTTAGAATTATGTCTAATTTTTATTGAGAAGTTGGGAGTGTTTAGTATAAGACTCCATAATAAAAGGATTGAATACAAAAATCTAATGGAGAAACAATTTGTCTAATAGGCTATTTTTAGCCTCATAAATGTTAAAAATAATTTATTTCTTTCTTTCAATCACAATTCCGTTCTTGCTTGTCCCTTTGGATCTATCAATACATGATTTCAAATTCTTTCTTAATAAAACTTTGATTTATCAATATATATTCATTTTTATTATACCTAGTTTTTGCAAGTTATATTATTTTTTCTTTTTCACTTTAAAAGAATATATATATATATATATATATATATATATATAATTTAATTTATAAATTTTTATTGAAACAAAATATTGAAAATTAAAAATTATTTTTAAAATTTTCATAAATAATTTTTTTTTAAAGTTAGTTGTGAATATAAATTTGACCAATTTTATGAGATTTGTAATATTGGTAAGAAAAAGAGAATTAAAAACAATAATTAAAAAAAAAGAAAAAAAATCTAATAATTACCATAAATAGTACTATGTATGTGACAATTGAATTTGGTAGTAACTAGTTGTTAACTAGTAATATGACTTTTTTGTTATTATTATTTTAAAAGAGAAGACTAAAACAATTATTGTTTTTGGAAAAGTTTATTTGTTTTACTATTATGAAAAAAAAATTGGTTACGGAAAGTAGTTCCATAAAAAGGTAAAAATATTGATGCTAAAAGTATTCCAAGAATTGAGAGGTGGTTGGACAGTTTGAACAATTACCTTTTCCTCTGAGGATAAAAAGAATGGGGTTCTATTCATAAACTAAGGGGAGAGAGTGACAAAGTTCCTGAGGTGATAGAGACCAGTGGAAACCACTCAAAATTCCTGAGATTTTCTGGTACTCACTCGACTTGGAGGCTTGAGGTCACAGTAGAAACCACTGTCAACCTGTACCTCTTAGGAGTGGATCGTGGGGGAAAGAGAAGGGCGTAATCACCTCTCTTGAAGGTTGGGTGGACGTCATCACCAAGTAGCAAGTTGCCCATACATATAAGTAACAGTGCATTACAATAATTTTTAACGGAAATATTATTGAAACCTGTACACAACTATGTGTAGATTAGTGCAAAGAAAAAATTATGTGTATGGAAAATATATGGAAGGAATGAAATTATTTAAGTAATTTTGAAATGGTGAATATTTATGAACTATATAAATATGTTAAGTAGAGTTTGTAAATTATCTCTGAATTCGATGGGAAAGACTATAAAATAAAACTGTTACGTGATGAAAAATTGTATATGATTACTGGGAGTAACAACAATAGTAACTGTGTGAGATTGCTTTGAAAACAGTAATATGCTAGAGTATTACAATGCAATGATTAAATTATGATAAAGCTAAGTACACATGAATAGCATAGTGAAACTCGAGGCAATTAGTTTATCTTTTGAGCTATATTAATTTAAAATATTGAGGAGTGAACTGTTGGTTCCAGCCACAAGGTGAAAAACTCAACCTGAAACGTGTCGTTACTCCAAAATGAACTATATTTGGACAAGATTTAGAGGCAATCTGGTCACCTTAACCATATGTGTAAAATTCCCGTTTTCTGGTAAAATTAATAGACAATAGAATACAAATGTGTAGTGTTAAAGAGTTTTCCACCTCGAAACTAAACAATATACCAATAACCATATGAGCATAAAGAAAAAAAGGAATTAAAGTACATTGGCAGAGAAGCAGCATAGTACAAGAATCCAAGAACTTTCCCTAGGCCCAGAACTCATCAAATAGAATAGTTAACAAGGTAGATACTAAAAAAAAACAATAACAGAATAAATGTAACCACAAATGAGAACATGGTCTTTAAAAAAAATAGTAAGAACATTTTGATAATTTCCAGCACGAGAATCGAATGGAAAAACACCGTAGGGCACTATCTCAAGAGAAAGATAGAACTTGTTCTTACATAGGTTACCATTAAAAATTATATAAATCAAAATCTGGGTCGAGAAGTTCCACCGGGAATGAAAGGATAGGTCCAGAGGAATTCCTCTCCTAACAGACCTTAAACATCATGAAAAACACAATCTTTTTTCTGAAACAGAGCCTCCATATAAGCACAAGAGTTAAGCGTATTTGACTTTCATAATCTAAAAAGAAAAGCATTGTGTAGATGACAGCATGGTAAACTTGAAGGAAGAATCCTAGTAACATTAAGATTAAGAATGCGATGAAGATGAAAAATAGTTGATGAACCCATTGAGCTCGATATTGGAATACCTAGAGGAGCAGAGGCACTACTAGCAGAAGGGAATCCATAGCATATTGACCTGAAAGAAAAAAGGTCTAACCTGGTCTCCGAGAAGATACCTGCAAAAACCAATACCTGGATTGTTAAGTAATGATACTGTGATATTAAATGGAGAACAAATTCAAGGGATCACTGAGAGCGAAAAGTTTGGTAAAATTATTAACCTATAGTGATGAGCCTCCGAGCGATATGGGAAACACTGAGCTTGAGAAATGAATAAACCAGAAAAAGACTGAGGGGTAAGCTAAATAAAAAGAACAACCCATGAATGAACGAAATTGTTAAAAGAAACAAACAAAAAATAAGACAATGTTTACAAGCCAAGGGAGGCAATACCTGTGTTGAAGAATCCAATTGGTCTAGAAATGTTATGAGACAGTGACAGTGGCTGGAAGAGCCTTCCTAGTTCTTCTGTAGGGATTACAACCATTTTTGGATAATAACCTGAGGCAAAATTAAAACATTGCAAGCATATCAACGCAGCTGGTTACAGTGCTATCCAGAGCCCAACTACATTAACAGTTCTCATGGAGAAATTGCAGACCTAGCCGACGCCTAGTCAGCGAAGAAATGAGACGAGAGGTTAGGGTTGCGGGGTATCACCGAGTGTTTTACCACCCGTAAAATTTTCTGTAGATCCACGATGACATCCAACGGTGGGTGACGAGGCACATGACCATCGAAATCATAAACCAAATCACTTAAAATCTCACAACTAGAAAGTGCATTAAATTTCCGGACTCGACCAAGATAGGTACTTCAACCCAAAACTCGAGATAGGTCCTCAATAAATGCAAAGATCTCGGAATGTGTTAAACCAAAGTTACATTTGTATAAATTCATGGACATATAAGTGTAAAGATAAGTTTAACAAATCAAGGATCAGAGATAATGAAATTATATATATATAGAATGTGTTAACCATACACATTTTAAACCTTATGATCGTATATAGTATCATGGTGTTTAATTCATTATAGTTAATCCTTAAGGAGAGAAGTAAATTTTTTTTTTATATGTGTTATAGTTTGAGTGTTATATGTTACAAGTGGTATCAAAGAAGTGTTCGCATGCTGGGACCCCAAGGGTCACTTAACGGTTTAAGATGTGTGTATAATGATGCACAGAAAAGATGTAGTACCACAAGGGACAACATGAGAAGGAGATTGACACAGCAAACACCTCAGAATACTGGGGAACCTACACCTCAAGCACAACCAGAAATGAACCCGGAGATGTGGATTCAATTGAGTGTAGATCAACACCAGTAGACTAGTAGACTGCTGGAGGAACAACAACACCAGACCGACATACTGTTAAGTACTATGTAGAAGTTGCAAGATGAAATGGTCCGTCTGAGAAGTGACAATGAATGTTTCATGCAAGAACATGAAAATATACTTAAGAGCCTTTCCAACAAGAAGAATAAAGGGGTGTTACAACCCAGTCTCAATCGGGGTATGTAAGAAGAGAATGAATGACAGACAAAGGACCAAACCCCAGACATAATGGGAAGGATTTCTTCACAATGAAGCAAAAAAAACATAAACTATAATGAAGCAGAGTTTGGTAATGTGTTAGATCAACAAGAAGTTAAAAAGAAAAAAGTGGAGCTTCAAGGTGAGTTTCGAAAAATAAAACCACCTACATTTTATGGAGAAGATGAGGAGGTGGTAGAGGCTTGGTTGATAAATATGAATAAGTAATTTCAAGTGTACGAGTACAAAAGAAATATTAAATCTAGATTGGCCATATATTAGTTGAGAGAAAAAGCCACCCTATGGTGGGAGGAGGTAAATAATGTTCGCAGCATTAAAGATCAAGTTGTTACATGGGAATCATTCCAGCAATACTTTAAATATAATTATTTGACAAAACGTTTTTATGACGAAAAATCTAGAGAATTCCATTACTTGAAGCTGGGTCAGATGACTATGGATGAGTTTATTATCAAGTTCACCTCCCTATTAAGCTATGTCCCATATCTCAGAGATGAAAAGGATAATGTTGAAAGGTCCCTGAGTAGTTTTCCAACCCACATGAAGGAACGAATTGAATTTGCAAATCCTAGGACCGTGGATGAAGCAATTCGTAAGGCAAGGATGTGCTACCAGCAGTCCAAGGCAAAAGGGGAAGTGGGAAAAAATTGGCGGCCAAAAAAAGGACAGAAAAATAGTTCAAAGTTCAAGGGTGCCAGAAGTAATAATTTTAAGAATTCTGCATGAAATTATACAAGAAAGCAGTTTGGTAGAAATCATCAAAGAACCTGATGGTCAGCTGAAGAGAGGCCTACAGAGGCTTCTAGCAAACCTGAGCAAGGGTAAGTAACCAAGCGATCTCTGTAGTGTTGGGTGTGTGGTGAGGCACATTATTATAAAAATTTCCCATAGCGAGGGAGAAGTGAAATAGTTGCAAATTTGTACGAGGCTCCTACAGTAGGATATGTTGCTCGAAACATACCTCGAATTAACACAACATTGGTAGATCAAAAGGCAGATTATCAGCCAACAATGATAGAGTTGGAAGGTAAGTTACTATCTCAATATGTTTCTATTTTGGTTGACTCAGGTGAAATTTTAAGTTATGTAAACCCCAAAATAGTAGAAGTATGTAAATTAAAAGGTCAGAAATTAAAAAATCCTTGGTTGGTACAGCTAGCCATAGGAGCTAAAATAAAAGTAAGTGCCAAATTCCAAACTGCACATTGGAAATTGCAAACCAGTAGTTAAATGTGGACATGAATATACCACCATTAAGGTCCTATGATGTTTTTCTGGGTATGAATTGGCTAGAAAAACATTGGACTTCGGTGGAAGGTAAAGAAAATATTATTCATTATAGAATGCAAGATGGAACACACAAAGTGATTCAGGGAATCAAGAAACTGCTACAACTACTTCCTATTATGGCATCCCAAATGAATAAGTGTATGAGGAAGGGATTTCAGATTTATGCTATACAGGTGGGATATGACAATTCCAAGGAGAAGGCCCCTATGATGGAGAACTTACTAGTGGTATTAGACTTTATGGATGTGTTTCTAGAAACCATACCTCGATTACCCCCAAGAAGAGATATTGACTTCACCATTGATTTAATGCTAGGAGCATCACCAGTTTCAAGAGCTCCTTACAGAATAGGTGTTCTAGAATTAACTGAATTAAAAATGCAGTTGCAAGAGCTGCTGGAAAAAGGCTACATTCGTCTGAGTGTGTACCCTTGGGGAGCACCAGTGCTATTTGTAAAGAAGAAAGATGAAACCATGCGGATGTGCATGGATTATAGAAAACTCAATAAATTAACAGTCAGAAATAAATATCCTTTACCGCGTATTAATGACCTATTTGGCAAGGTGAAAGGGGCCACGATATTTTCAAAAATAGACTTAAGATCTCGATATCACCAGATTCAGATTAAGGATGAAGATAATTATAAGACTGCCTTTCGCACGAGGTATGGGCATTATGAGTTTGTGTTATTACCCTTTGGGTTAACAAATGCGCCAATGACATTTATGAGGTTAATGCATGGTATATTTCACCCCTTCTTGGATAATTTTGTGCTAATATTTATTGATGATATTTTAATATATTCTAAGAATTAGGAGGAACATAAGGAGAACCTAAGAATAGTATTGGAAATGTTAAGAAAACACCATCTATACGCTAATTTCAACAACTATGATTTCTTCAAAACATAAATCCAGTACCTAGGCCATGTTATTTCAACAGAAGGGATACTTGCTGTTCCGGAGAAAATTAAGACAATCATGGAATGTAGAGTCCCCCAAAATGAGGCGAATATCCAATCCTTTATGGGATTGGCTGGGTACTACTGAAGGTTCATTGAATTTTTCTCCATAATTGCATTTCCAGTCACTTCCTTACAGAGAAAATGAAATGTATTTAAGTGGACTAATGAGTGCTAGAATAGTTTCAAAAGGTTGAAGCAGTTGTGGACCACTGCTCCTATGTTGAGTGTAGCTGATTCCAACAATGAATTTTAGGTTTGTACATATTCATGTAAGGAAGGTGTTGGGGCAGTTTTATCATGAGAAGGAAAATTGGTGGCCTATGAGTTAAGAAAGTTAAAAGAATATTAACAAAGATATTCAACCTATGATATAGAGTTAAGAAGAGTAGTACATGCACTCCGTGTATGGAGACACTACCTCGAGGGAAAGAAGTTTGTACTAAAGACCGATCATAGTAGCTTAACAATTTACTTCAAACAAGCTGATTTAAACTCCCGACAGGAAAGATGTAATGCCTTCCTAAGTGAGTTTGATATCGACATTGAGCATGTAAAGGGTAAGGAAAACCATGTGGAAGATGCCTTAAGTAGGAATCTGCATTGTGTTTATGAGCTTTGCTATAATCATCTTGAATGAAAAATTTTAGATCAAGTGAAAGGGGAAGTAGAAAAGGATCCTGAATACCAAATCGTATGGCAGCAAATGGAAGAGGCCAGAAAGCAAGGAAACACTTCTGAATATGGAGTTAGTAAAGAACAAATGTTAACCTTTAGAGGAAAGATTTATATACCAAACTGTGTGGAACTAAAGGAGCTAATCATGAATGAGTATCATTGAAGTAATTATGTAGGACAACCAAAATACCAAAATATGTTAACTGAAATTAGAAAAATATATTCTGGCTTGTTATTCATAGAAACATTGCTGAATACTTAAAAAAATGTTTGGAGTGTCAACAGGTCAAGGTGGAGCATCGACATCCAGCTGGATTGTTGTAGCCCATACCAGTACCTTAATGGAAATGGAAGGTCATATCTCTAGACTTCATCACTGGTTTACCACGATCAAAGAGGCACAATGACTCCATTCTGGTGGCTATTAACAGATTGAGTAAGGCTGCACATTTTAAACCTGCACAGTCTACTTACAAAACTATACAAATAGTAGATGCTTTTATGAGAGAAATTTTTAGATTGCACAGTATCCCAAAGACTCTTATTTCATATAGAGATCTGAAGTTTACTTCTGCATTCTGGAAAATTTTATTTATAGGTCTAGGGACTTAAATAAATTTCAACGCTACTTATCACCCCCAGACGGATGGACAAACTGAACAGGTAAATCACATTTTGGAAGACATGTTGCGCATGTACGTGATGCAGCAGACAACAAAATGGGAAGAGTGTTTACACGTAGTTGAATTTACTTACAACAATGGTTATCAGAAGTCCCTTAAGATGAGTCGTTTTGAAGCTCTATATGGGAGGCAAAGTTGCACTCCCATAAATTGGAGCAGCCTCGAAATGAAACTAATTCTTGGACTAGAAATGTTGGCTGAAATGGAATCAAAGGTAAATAAGATTAGGCAAAACCTAAAAGCTGCACAAGATCGATAGAAGATATACACAGATAATAAAATGACTCATTGAGAATTCGAGGTGGGTGATCATGTGTATGTGAGTATCAAACCAAATAAGAGCACCTTGAGATGGGCCTCTTGTGTCAAGTTAGCCACTAGGTTCTGTGGACCCTTCAAGATATTGGAAAGGGTATGACCTGTGGCATATCTATTGACCTTACCCAGCCACATTGGGGTGCCCAATGTGTTTCATGTGTCCCTGCTAAAGCGATATGTACATGATCCAAAGCATGTAGTCCATTGGTATAACATTCAGGTAGGATAGAGTTAGAAAAATCCTAACTTGAAGCATGAATTTTATGTGAATTTGACATATTTTTTTTTTTTGTAGGTATATTCGGACAACGCGTTTCTGGTCAAGCCTCAACGTATACTCGACAGGAGAGAAATCATGCTCCAGAAGCGAGTGATCACCAAGGTTAAAGTGTAGTGGAATCACTTCAACCCAGATGAAGCTACTTGGGAAGACGAGGGATTTGTACATGAGGCTTACCCAGAACTATTTCTTGAGCTAGAGTGAAACACCGAGGACAGTGTTACTTCCAGGGAAGAAGTTGTGACGGATGAATTTTGCATTAACTAGTTTTTAACTAGTAATATAATAGTTTAGTTGATATTATTTTAAAAGAGAAGACTCAAACAATTATTTCTTCTGGAAAAGTTTATTTTTTTTACTATTATGAAAATAAAATTAGTTATGGAAATTATTTCCATAAAAAGGTAAAAATACTAATGGTAAAAGTATTCCAAGAACTGAGAGGTGGTTGGACAGCTTGAATAGTTACCTTTTCCTCTCAAGATAAAATTCATATTCGAGTGAGGAAAAGATGTTTTGTTCATAAACTAAGGGAAGAGAGTGAGGAATTTCCTGAGCTATTAGAGACTAGTGGAAATGACTCAGCATTCCTAAGAGTTTTTGGTACTGACTGGACTTCGAGTCCTGAGGTCACAACATAAACCACTGTCAACCTGTACCTCTCAGGAGTGGAGCACCGGGGAAAAAGGAGGATGTAATCACCTCCATTGAAGTTTGGGTGGACATCATCAGGAAGTAGCAAGTTGCACATACAGATAAGTAACAACGCGTTCCATTAATTTTTAATGAAATGATTATGAAACTTGTACAGAAGCATGTGTAGACTAGTACAAAGAAACAATTTTGTGTATGGAAAATACATGGAAGGAATGAAATTCTTTAAGTGATTTTGAAATGGTAAATATTGATGAATTATGTAAATAAGTTAAGTAGAGTCTGTAAATTAGCTCTGAATTCCGATAGGAAAGACTGTAAAAGAAAACTGTTATGTGACGAAAACTGTATATGGTTATTAGGAGTAACAACAGTAGTAACTATGTGAGATTTCTTTGGAAACAATAAACTGCTAGAGTATTGCATTGTAATGATTAAATTATGCTAAAGCTAAGTACACAAGAATAGCACAGTGAAACTCGAGGCAATTAGTTTACCTTTTGAGCTATATTAATTTAAATTATTGAGGACTGAACTATTGGTTCCGGCCACGAGGTGAAAACATCAACCCGAAATGCATCGTTACTCCAAACTGAACTATAATTGGACAAGGTTTAGAGGTGCTCTGATCACCTTAACCATATGTGTAAAATTCTTGTTTTCTGGTAAAATTAATAAACAGTAGAATACAACTGTGTAGTGTTAAATATTTTTCAACCCTGAAACTAAACAATATATCAATAACCATATGAGCCTAAAGAAAACAAGGAATTAAATTACATTGGCAAAGAAGAAACATAGTACAATAATCCAAGAACCGGCCCTATGCTCGAAATTCATAAAATAGAATAGTTAACATGGTAGATACTAAACGAAAACAATAACATAATAAATGTAACTGCAAACGAGAACATGGCTTTTAAAAAAAATAGTAAGAACATTTTCATAGTTTCCAGCACGGGAGTCAAATGGAGAAACCCCATAGGGCACTCTCTGAAGAGAAAGATAGAACTTGTTCTTACATAGGTTACAATTACAAATTATATAAATCGAAATATGGGTCAGGAAGTTCCACCGAGAGTGAGAGAACAGGTCCAGAGGAATTCCTCTCCTAACATACCTTAAACATCATGAGAAACACAATATTTTGACAGAACCAGAGCTTCCAGATAAGCATAAGAGTTAAGCGTATTTGACTTTCATAATATAAAAAGAAAATCACTCTGCAAATGACAGCATGGTAAACTTGAAGGCAAAAACCTAGTAACATTAAGCACGTGATGAAGATGAATAATCGTTGTTGAACCCATTTGACTTGATACCAGAATACTTGGAGGAGCAGAGGTGTTGTTAGCAGAAGGGAAGCCATGGCATATTAAAAAAAAAAGAACAAAAATCCCACCTGGTCTCCAAGAAGATACCTGCAAAAACCAATACCTATATTGTTAAGTAACAATACTGTGAAATTAAGAAGAGAACAAATTCGAGGGATTAGTGAGAGCGAAAATCACGGTAAACTTATTCACCTGTAGTGATGAGCCTCCGAGCGATATGACAAACGTCAAGCTAGAGAAACGAATAAACCAGAAAAGAACTGAGGGGTAAGCTAAATAAAAATAACAACCCATGAATCAATGGAGTTGTTAATGGAAACAAACATTAAATAAGACAACGTTTACAACCCAAGGGAGGCAATACCTGTGTTGAAGAATCCAATTGGTCTGGCAATGTTCTGGGACAGCGATGGTGGCTAGATGAGCCTTCCCATTTCTTCCACAGGGATTCCAACCATTCTCGAATAATAACCTGAGGCGAAATTAAAACCTTGCAAGCATACCAACGTAGTTGGTTATAGTGCTAGTGGAGCCCAATTGCATTAACAATTCTCATGGAGGAATTGCAAACCTAGCCGACACCGAGTCGGTGAAGAAACGAGATGAGGGGTTAGGGTTTTGGGTTATTACCAAGGGTTTTCCTTCCCTTAAACTTTTCCGTAGATCCGCGATTACATCCAATGGTGAGAGATGGGCCAGGTGGCCATCGACATCATAAACCAAATCACTTAAAATCTCATAAATGGCAACTGCATTAAATCACCGGACTTGACCAAGACAAGTGCTTTAACCCAAAACTCAAGATAAGTCCTTAATAAATGCGATCATCTCAGAATGTGTTAAACCAATGTTAGATTTGTATAAAGTCATGAACATATAAGTGTACAGCTAAGTTTAACCAATCAAGAATCAAAGATAATAAAATTATATATATATAATGTGTTAATCATACATAGTTTAAACCTTACAATCATATATATTATCATACTATTTAATTCATTATTCTTAACCCTTAAGAAAAAAAGTAAGTTTTTTAATATGTGATGTAGCTTGAGTGTTAAATGTTACAATGCATCTCTGGACATGACACTGGTTTAATAAATCTGCGAGCCAAGTTTATTCAAATTTATTACACAAAAATGAAGTGTTCATACACAAAATTAATTTAATTAATGAACGAAACATACGTTCACTTACAAAGAGTCGTACTATTATTTACAATAATCTTTCTTTTCCTTTTCATGCATTAAAATAAACCTTTTCACTTTTTTGTTTCACCTTTATCCATTTCTTGCTATATTCTTCCTTACAAAGTCATCTTACAAATATTAATTAATAAATAAGTCATCTTACAAATATTAATTAATAAATACATGAAATAAATAATTATTGAGCTATGGGGAATTACAAAATGAGAAGTAACTTTTTTATCAATCATATAGATCACTTTAGGTGCCATGCTTATGAGGTAAAGATTTTATTTTTCAAATAATTATTTCTTAACTATGGTATTGACCCTATCCCATTATTTAATTCATCTAAACGAACAAACAATATGAAAATACTTACCAAGGGAAAGGGGTTTGCAGGGCCCTTTTAAGAGGCCTAAGAGAAATCTTAAACCATATTTTTTTTTTTTTTTAGCTTTGTATAAAATTTATTTGATTTTAGTATATTATTTAAATTATTGTTTTAAATTATGTTAGCTATTTCTTTTTTGAGTTAATTTATTGTAGTATTTCAACTAATTGTGTTATGTATTTGTTATTAAAGTTAATTTATTGTGTTAATGGAAATCATATCATTTAAATATATAAATTTTTTGAATTAATATATTTATGGTAATTATTATGTGAATATAATGTTAAATTGTAATTAAATTTTATAATTTTTTTTTTAATATTATATTTTCTTTATTTTGTAATTTTATTATAATACAAGTTAGGGTAAATTAGTTAGGTTGGAAATTGACTAGTGATTTACACACTTTCCAATAATATTTTCCATGAATTCTTTTATCATATTAGGCAAGGAATCGGTTCACATGAAATATTTTGATAAGGTGTCTGATTTGTAAGCTAAATATTAAAACACCATAGAATAATTAACCTGCTTTTATATTTTTTTGAAATGAATTTGGGAATGCATTATATAAATTTATTTATGGGTTAATAATTTAGTTTTATTTTTTATTAATTACAGCAAAAATTACTATGTTTTTTTTAGATTCTCTAAGTTTTAATAATTTTATTTATATTTTATTATTTAAATAACTTTATTAATATTTAAGTAAGAAAATTTTCCACATATTAGATATCATTTTTGGGATTCAACTGCTTTAAGTAAGTCATACATCTATGGCCATTTCGATGACAGGTAGTAGTAACTGACTAATTTATCATGATTTTTGAATAGTCCACTTAGCACTCATTGCATCGGGTGATGCTCACAATGGTGAAGAACAAGGATTGAAACTAGTGAAATGAATTACATAGCGTCAATCATCACTTCGTCAGCTTGCACCCAGTGACCATGACCTCCCGGGAGGTCACCCATCCTAAAACTCCTTCCCGGAAGGTCACCCATCCTAAAAATCCTTTGGATCAAGGGCGCTTAATATTCAATAAAATTTTAAATATTTCCTTTAATAAAATACAAATTTTACTGACATTCTAAAATTAATCTAAACATATTTTAAAATTCTTAATAATATAAATATATTTCAAATTTTTTAATTAATATAGACATATTTTAAAATTCTCAATATCATAAGTATATTTTAAATTTTTTAATTGCTATCAAATGAGACAAGCAGATTTTGAAAAATAACCATATGTAACACCCATGTTTAGTGTTACTATGTTAAAAGACATTATTTTTATTTTAAATTAATTAGACATTGAAGTATTTGTTTTTAATTAGCATATTAACAATTATGTTAATAAAAAAGTTGTGAATCAAGTTTCTTACTTAAAAAAAAAGTAATATCTCACTTTTCGTATGGTACCATGAATCTGATGGTAAAAGTTTCCAAGACTCCAAGGTAGTTGAATAAAGCAGTTACTGGCAGTTACCTTTCCTCTGGGGGATAAAAAGGAAATCTTGGAGGAGGAAAGGGGTTCAGTATAGGAAAGGAAAAACTGCTAGAGGTTGAAAAAAGAGAACTTATACAACTAGTGGAGAAACTGTGGAATTATATTATCTGACAGACTCGAGAGGGGTCCTAAGGTCCACTTCCTCAAATAACAAACTACTGTGAATTTTCTACCTTGGTTCGGAGCACGGGGGGAGTGGAGGATGTTATCGCCTCACTCAAGGTTGGGTGGAAGCCATCAGATTCATAGAAAGTGAGATAAGTAGACATGATTTAAAAAGAAGCTTGAATATTTTTCCATGTGAAACTATATAAATAGATAGAGGAGTATAAGTGTTAACTTATGTGTTTTTTTTTCTGGAATAAGAACTTACAGAGTAAGAAAGTCTTGTAGGAAATGGTTATGGAAAAAGGTTTCTATACTTATAATATTGACTCTTATGACATTTAATTTTGGGTGAAAGAAAATTGTAAATTTAGTAGGCTTGACATACTAAAACTTAGGGAATAAACCCCAATGAAAAGATAGTATGTCCTGTAGTTTGAATATAACAAGTACATGGACTAAGGGGTTATTACCCTTAGAGTGGTCCGGACACTCACTTAGAATAAAGTTGGAAGAAGAAAGTAAATAGTGTAGACTATTACATTATTACATCTGCAAGTACAACAACAATCACTGTGTGAAAACTAAGGTTCGGAGAGAACCATTTTTTTTTAATATTAAAATATACTGAAAAACCAACGATACTGTAAATGGAATATTTGTATCTACAAACAATAGCAACCATGAACTATATGTAAAAAAAAATGTTAAACACTGCAGAAATTAAGGAGCGAGATTATAGATAATAAATGGAAACTCAGAATGCATATATATAGCTACACTCCTCATATACTACAAATATACATATAAATGAGGGAAATTTGGAGTACTATAGCATATTCAATGTATAGACAAATGATGAAGCTGAGGTTTTTATTTCGCAAGAACAACATTACATAGAGAATATAATTAAAATAAATGATATTATGACTGAGATCGATAATTCATGTTCAGGCCCATAAGTATACACAATAGAGATCCATAAAAATGCAACTATGTAACTTTAACTAAAAATAAAGGATATCATAACCAATACTTTACCAGAAATATCGATAAAACAATACAGTAATCTGGTGATGCCATTTGGGTATCATACCCTTAAACAAAAGATTATGAGTGTACAGTAAAGAAGCTAAATGACGAAAATCTGTCCAAAAAACTGTCAAGGTATGAGGAGATGCCCTCGACCCTGACAAGAAAAGAAAATAGAAAGAAACCCTTGCTGGACCTGTAAGTTTGAAAATTTTGAACCGAAGTACATAGTGCTGGAATCCATTTAATCAAATAGTGGAAAATAACTCATGCATGTGGAAGAGATAGTAAATGGAAAATCCTCAGAATATGTCTACTGCCAAATAATATAGTAGTGCTGAAGGATGGCTAGGGTAGAAAACCTTACCTATATAAGAAGGAGATTGTTCTATTAGAAAGACTTAGAACAAGGCATTGTAAATCTATGAATAGGAGGGAACGCAAGGGGTAAAGATTTTTTACCTTTGGTCTGTCTGCAATGGTCCACCGTCGAACCTATAGGAAAACACTGAACATTTGTAATTGAAAATGGGGATTAAATCTATACATAAATACAACTAACTATTTTAAAGAAAAGCAAGACTATAATGGAAAATCGAAGGAAGACAAAACCTAGATGCCAAGCTTGGATCATTAACATGAATAAATATTTTCAAGTATATGCGTATGACAAAAAATCAAAGATCGGTTGGAAATTTACTAATTGTGAGAGAAGGCCACGTTATTGTGGGAGGAAGTGAAAAACGTATGTGGAATCGAAGACCAAAATGTAACATGGGATGAATTTCACCAATACTTTAAGGATAAGTACTTGACCAAATGATTCTACGATGAAAAATCTCAAGAATTTAATGATCTTTTGCTAGGCCAACTATCTATAGATGAATTCATCACCAAATTTACTTCTTCATTAAGATATGTCCCACATTTAAAAGATGAGAAGGAAAGGTACAACGAATTTTGATTAGTCTACTTGCTCATATGAAAGAGAGAATTGAGTTTGTAGGCCCAGAAACAAGGGATGAGATAATCCAAAAAGCACCGATGGTCTATTAGCAGTCTAAAGCCAA
This sequence comes from Pinus albicaulis, assembly GCA_034641835.2. Lineage (NCBI taxonomy): Eukaryota > Viridiplantae > Streptophyta > Pinopsida > Pinales > Pinaceae > Pinus > Pinus albicaulis. The sequence goes on along the minus strand of JAXQQM020068016.1, from coordinate 54,137 downwards.
AGGAGAAGTGGGCAGAAATTCACCACCCAAGAAAGGAAAAAGAAACTCCTCAAATTTCAGAAATAACAGGTTTGGAAATTATAAGGTTGTTGTAAGGAATTCAACAAGTAATAAAACCAAGAAACATCAGCAAGGACCCAAATGGATAGCCAAGAACAATCCCATCAAAGCATCCGGTAGACTGAATCATAGACAGCCATAGAAACCACCATTGCAGTGTCAGGGATACAGTGAGGGACAATATTATAAAAACTGTCTGCATCGTGGGAGGAATGAAACTATAGCTGACATGCAAGAGGCATCTAATGTGGGAGATGTGGTGTGAAATATACCCACAATAAACGCTACACTAGAAGATCAACAAGCGATTTTCCAGCCACCTTTGATAGAACTGGAAGGTAAGATGAATTCTTATCCCATATATATTTCGATCAATCCTGGTTGTATTTTAAGTTATATAGACACCTAGATTGTGGAAAATTATAAGCTACAGGGCCAAAAAATTAAAAATACTTGGTTAGTATAGTTGTCCACCGGGACAAATGAAAATTTCATGCCAAAGTTTCCAATTTCCTTCTTGAAGTCAGGGATCAGAATATAAGGTTTGAATTAAACATTCTACCCTTAGGATCATATAATATATTATTTGAAATGGATTGGTTGGAAGCACACTACTCATTATTGGATTTCAAGGATACGATTATTTACTATAAGGTTGAATATGGAACACTTCAAGAGCTGAAGGGAATTAAGAAGCCCGTTTAGCTATGCCCTATTACGATATCCCAGCTAGGAAGATGCATTAGGAAGGGATGTCAAATATATGTGATCTAGGTGGGATTTTCAAATTCGAAAGATAAGGCTCCTACAATGGAAAACATACCAGTGGTTCAAGATTTCATGGATGTATTTTTAGAGAGCATACCTGGTTTGCCACCTAGGAGGGATATATAGTTTGCCATCAAATTAGTGTCAGGAGCAACACCAATATCATGAGCACCTTACCGAATGAGTGTGCCTGAGTTAATAGAGCTGAAGATGCAATTGCAGGAATTTATAGACGAGGGTTATATCCATCCAAGTGTGTCTCCTTGGGGAGCACTAGTATTGTTTGTGAGGAAAAAGGATGGCACTATGAGGATGTGTATGGACTATAGACAACTTAATAATTTTACTATTAAAAATAAGTATCCTCTAGCTCGAATTGACAGTTTGTTAGATAAAGTAAAAGGTTCGACGGTCTTTTTGAAAATAGATTTAAGATCGGGGTATGATAAAATAATAATAAAATATGAGGATATTTATAAAACATATTTTTGAACCAGATATGGGCATTACGAATTTGTGGTCTTACCGTTTGGTTTGACCAATGCACATGCAACATTCATGAGCTTAATGCATGGCATATTCCATCCATATTTGGATAAATTCATTCTTATTTTTATAGACAATATATTAATCTATTCCATAAATGAGGAGGAAAATAGGGATCATTTACCTATATTGTTGAAAATGTTAAGGGACCATTAGTTATATGCCCAATTTAGTAAGTGTGATTTTTTCAAGAAAAAAATACAATATTTGGGACACATCATTTTAGCTGAAGGAATAATGTTGTGAAACCAGCTCCAAAAAGAGAAGACAAGAGATATCAATGCCTTAGAAATAAGCCACTTGGAGGGGGAAACCTCCAATACATTACATGAATGAACAATTCTTGGATGATTCAAATCCTCCTTTCTATATATAGGAGTCCATGGGGCCAGAATGTAGTCCTAGTGGGGCCACCATGTAATCCTAGCTGACCTAACAATAATAATTTAAAGGCACAACAATAACAATATGGGGGTTACAAGGGTACAATAATAACAATAAGGGGGTTACACTAACAACAATAAGGGACTATACTAGTAATATAGGGACCTAACATGCCCCTCTCATTCAAAAAAGTGTTGTCCTCAATGCCTGAGTAGCTTTGGGTGCTTCTGTATAAAATTCTCATCCTCCCATGTAGAATCTTCAGTGGGTAAGTTCTTCCACTTAATGAGATACTCTGAAATTGATCGATTCTGTAGCTGTCGAGTTCTTGTTTCCGTGACCACTTCAGGTTCCAATATGATTTTTCCTTCCTCATCAAGTTCTGGCAATATTGTTTGAACTGGAATATTTTCACCTATAACGTTCTTTAAGCATGAAACATGGAAAATTGGATGCACTCGTCAAGAAGCAGGAAGCTCCAATTTGTATGCCATAGTACCATTCTTTTGCAACACCTTGTAAGGACCATAGTACTTTGGCAATAATTTATTATCCTTCTTAGCTTGCTTGACAGACATTTGTTTGTATGGTTGTAGCCGTAAAAATACCGAGTCTCCTACATCAAAACTTCTCTCGTTGCGATGTTGATCTGCCTTTTTTTTCATTCAATTTTGTGCGAAATTCAGGTTTTCCTTTAAGAGTTGAAGAACTTCTTGTTGATGCTTGATGTGATCTTCCACTGCTTGAACCTTCGAATTTTATCTTAAAGATGATGTGATGGATGGTGGATGATATCCATAAAGTGCCATAAATGGGGTCATTTTTGCTGCAGTATGGAAGGAAGTCTTATACCACCATTCAACTAGAGGTAACCACTTGACCCATTGTGTTTGTTTATCAGATACAAAACAACGAAGATATCCTTCCAAACATTTATTTACTATCTCAGTTTGACCATCAGATTGAGGATGATAAGATGAGCTATGAGCCAATTGAGTACCCAAACAAGAAAATAACTTTGTCCAAAAATTTCCAGTAAAATGGGATCTCTGTCGCTCACAATAACCCTTGGTTTTCCATGTAGCTTTTGAATTGTGTCCATAAATGTAGTAGCAACTGTACTTGCTTTAAATGGATGAGATAATGCACAAAAGTGTGCATACTTGGTAAGTCTATCAACTACCACCATGATGACACTCTTTCCTTCAGACTTAGGTAAACCTGTGATAAAATCCATTGAAATCTCCTCCCAACGTTGACTTGGAATCGATAAAGGTTGTAGAAGTCCTGGGGTCTTAATTGTTTCCACTTTATTCTGCTGGCAAACCAAACATTCCGCCACAAACTTTCGAATATCAGATTTAAGGCCATCCCAAAAAAATTCTTTCTTCACCCTGCGGTAAGTTTTTAAAAATCCTGAGTGTCCTCCTAAAGGAGAAGTGTGCAATTCCAGAAGAATCTTTTGTTTTAGTTGGGAATTCTTACAAAGATATAAGCGATCTTTGTACCATAAGGAATCATTTTTCCAACCAAATGTATTAGATGTACTAGGATCTTGCTGCAACTTTTGAATGAGTGCCCATACATCTTTTTCCTTCTTCCATTCATCTCTTGCTTCGGTTATCCAATCTGGTTGGATAATAGAAATGGCACAAAGCAATGCTTCCACCTCTTCATTCTTTCTTGAGAGTGCATCTGCAACAACATTTAGCTTCCCTTTTTTGTAGATTACTTCAAAGTCATAACCCAACATCTTTGTGACCCATTTTTGCTACTCTTCTGAAGATAGTCTTTGTTCCAAAAAGTGTTTAAGACTATCATGATCAGTTTTTACCTTGAAGTGTCTTCCCATTAGGTAAGTTCGCCATTTCTTTAGTGCATGTAGTATTGCTAACATTTCCTTCTCACAAATAGGTTTCTGTAAATACTTTCCTTTGATTGGACGACTTTCAAAAGCAATGGGTCTTCCTTCCTGCATTAAAACTGCACCAATTCCATTTCCTGAGGCATCACATTCCACAATAAAGGTTTTTGTGAAGTCTGGCGTAGCTAAGACCGCTGCTAGGCACATTGCCTCTTTAAGATGTTCAAAGGCCTTAGTTGCTTCAGGAGTCCATGAAAATGCATCTTTCTTCAATAATGTTGTTAGAGGTGCTGCTATTCTCCCATAATTCTTAACAAACTTTCAATAATACCCTGTTAACCCGAGAAATCCTCGCAACTTCTTTATGGTTGTGGGGAATTTCCATTCCTTAATGGCTTTAATTTTGTTAGGGTCTACCTTAACACCCTCGTGAGATACAATATGACCTAGATATTCCACCTCTTGTACTCCAAAGAAACATTTGGATCTTTTTGCATATAATTGTTTCTCCTGCAATAGTTTGAGCACCCTGTCAACATGTTGAACATGATCCTTCCAAGACCTGTTGTAGATTAGTATATCATCAAAAAATACTAGAAGAAATTTTCTAAGGAAGGTTTTGAAAATGGAATTCATCAACCCTTGAAATGTAGAAGGTGCATTGGTAAGGCCAAAAGGCATGACCAAAAATTCATAATGACCCTCATGAGTTTGAAATGTTGTTTTCAGAATATCTTCAGTCTTCATTCTAATTTGATGATACCCTAAACAAAGATCCAATTTGGTAAAATAAATTGCTCCATGTAATTCATCCAATAATTCGTCAATCACAGGAATGGGAAATTTATCTTTAATGGTGAGCTTATTGAGCTCCCTATAATCCGAACACATGTGCCATGATCCATCCTTCTTGTGTACCAATACTACAGGAGCAGAGAAAGAACTTTGACTAGGTTGAATTATACCTGCCTCTAACATTTCTGCAATCATACGTTCAATTTAGCTCTTTTGGACATAAGGATATCTATAAGGCCTGATGTTTGGAGGAACACTTCTTGGAATCAAATGAATAGCATGATCATGATCACGAATAGGTGGGAGTCCTTTGGGAGTTTCAAACACCTTGGAATGATTGTCCAAGACTTGTTGGAGATCTGCAGAAATAGATGATTTTGATGTTGGAACTTCTAGTGACCATAATTGTGCAATTACGCCTCGCTGTTCTTTCTTTAGAAGCTTTGTCATGACATTAGAGCTTATTATCCTTCCTGGCTTCCCCGCAATACCCCGTAATTCAACTTCCTTTCCTTCTGAAAAAAATTTCAAGAAAAGTTCTTGAAAATTAAAAGGTACCGTCCCCAAAGATTGTAACCATTGTACTCCTAGTACAACATCAGCACCTCCCATAGGAATGGCAAGCATTGGACTAGTCAATACATATTCCCCCATGGTTAGCTTGATATTATGGCATTTTCCAGAGCAATGTATAGTTCCTCCATTTGCAACCATCACTTGACATTCTGGTGCTGGGTATAGGAAACAATTTAATTCCTTGGCTACCTTATAATGAATAAAATTATGGGTGCTACCTGAATCAATCAACACTATTACCCTCTTCTTCTTTATATGTCCTTCTATCTTGAGAGTTTGAGGAGTGGTAATTCCTGCCAGTGCATTACACGATATGGTCGGATTCATTTCTTCCTCTTCTAGGGCTGGTTCCTGGTGTATATCCTCTTCTTGTTCATTTCTTCTTCCTCTTCACAATCTATGTAAAATAATTTCTTCTCAGCACACTTATGACCTTTAGTGTATTTTCTATCACAACTATAGCAAAGCCCTTTTGCTCTTTTTTCTTCCAATTTTTGTGGTGTCAACCTTGTAGGTTGTGGAAATCTAGGCATAGCAACACTTCCTTCTTTATAGAATTGAGTGGTAGGCTTCCTTGTAGCCATAATTTTACATTCAACTTTTCTTGCCAACCTGAATGCCTTCTCCAATGAATCAGGTTCCAAAACACGAACTTCATGTTGGATGTTATCCTTTAAAGTGCCTATGAAGAGATCAATCCTGTGTTCCTCTGGAATATCAGTGACCCTTATATTCAATTTTTGGAAGTCCTCAATGTGCTGCCCCACTAAACCCTTTTGTTTGAGATTTATCAATTGGCTAAAGAAGGTGTTGCTCTTTGTATCCTCATAATGTGCTATCATTTCCTCCGTAAAAATTGACCAAGTGACAATTTTTTTACGGGAGAAAAACCATCGATACCATACAAATGTATTTTGTTCTAAATGTAAAGTTGCAATGCATACCTTTTGTGTGTTTTGCACATTATGGAGATCAAAATATTGCTCCATTTGTAGTATCCATGTTACAGGATCCTTTCCATCAAACTTCCTCATATCCATTTTTGAAATATGGTGGTTCTTCCTGCCAACATTAGATTTTATGAAATCATGATTAACATTTATTTTGTTCTCATCATGAGTTTCCTCTACTATCTTTTCACCATTAGGAAACATTTCTTGTATCAACTTTGTCAAACCTTCCATGTCTGCTTTTAGATCATTCTTTATGTTTTCCATCTTAGCTTCCATGTCATCCATCTTAGATTCCATGCTAGCTTCCATGCCATCCATCTTAGCTTCCATGCCATTCTTCAAACCATCCATCTTAGATTCCACGCCTTTCTTCAAACCATCCATCTTAGTTTCCACGCCTTTCTTCAAAAATTCCATGTCATTTTTTGTTGCTCTTTGCGAGAGAGAAATTTGTTGCACTTGCTCTTGTAATTTTGATATGTCATGTTGCCATTCTTCGTCTTCATGAGTCATAGTAGAGCCTTCTAAAGGCTTAATGGGTGTTGAATTATTTTTAGAGGCCATTTTAGAATCCAATATTCATATCTATTCTACAATATGCCCTTGGAATCAATTCAACTTTATTCTTCAAACAAGACTTATGCAATTCGGAAAAAAAATACACACCTTTTACTTTCCTTTGAGGAGCTAGATATTGAAATTGAATTATCTCTATAATTGTGAATCCTCAATAACTGAAATTGAGCCCTGTCGTAGCCCTCTGAAGCTCCTTTCAAATGCCACAGGTCTGATCTGATTTGGATTCTTCAAGTCAAAGTTATGTCCAGTCTCCCACAATGACCCAATTTTGTACTGGTTCAATAGAGTAAACTTGTACGACTTTCCACGTGTCACTGTTTCCTCCTTTGGATCTGAAATTGATAGAATAAAAAATATAGTATGTGTACCTGCAGCCACTTTTTACAACATTCTAATCTGATGCTCAGAGAGAGAGCTATGAATATTTTCCCACAATCACCTCTTTGAGATGAAATTCAGAAGCCTCAAAAGCCCTAACTTCCACAGATCATATCTCCGAAAATATTACGAACCAATATCTGAAATTTTGTGACGATGTTCCTCAGGATTGTGCCTTCGTACTCTAAAAATTTCAGCTTCTGAACCTTCTTATAAAAGCAATTATTATGAAAATACCACGATGACCTGTTTAGGTTAAATTCAGGAGCCTACAAAATGACCTAAATTTCACAGATCATATCTCTGAAAATATTGTGAACCAAGCTCTGAAATTTTGCGTAGAGGTTCCTCAGGATTTTGGCTTCGCACTCTAAAAATTTTAGATTTTGAACCATCGTAGAAAAAAAGTTATAGCGAAAATGCCACGATGACCTGTTTGGAGCAGCGAAACCCTAGAATCTCAAAGCTCTGATACCAAATGTTGTGAAACCAGCTCCAAAAAGAGAAGAAAAGAGATATCAATGCCTTAGAAATAAGCCACTTCGAGGGGCAACCTCCAATACATTACATGAATGAACAATTCTTTGATGATACAATTTACAAAACCTCCTTTCTATATATAGGAGTCCATGGAGACCTGATATTAATCCTAGCCGACCTAACAATAATAATTTAAGGGCACAATAATAACAATATTGGGGTTACAAGGGTACAATAATAACAATAAGGGGGTTACACTAACAACAATAAGGGAATATACTAGTAATATAGGGACCTAACAAATACAAATTGACCCTAAAAAGATAAAGACTATCATGGAATGGAAAATTCATAAAAATGTGGCGGATATTCAGTCTTTCCTGGGACTGGCTAGTTACTACCGACATTTTATAGAAGTATTTTCTAGAATTGCATTTCCGATAACTTCCTTGCAGCGCAAGGGGCAAATATTCAGTCGGACCATGGAATTTCAGTCTAGTTTTGAGAAATTAAAATGGTTATTGACCACTGCTCCTGTTTTGAGGGTAGACGATCCAGGAAGTTAAGAGATCATGAGCAACAATACTTTGCCTATGATTTAGAGTTGACTGAAGTTGTGCATGCACTCAAGATATGGAGGCACGACTTATTTCGAGAAAAATTTGTACTAAAGACTGACTATAGCATTCTAACCAGCTACTTTGAACAAGATGATGTGAATGCTCGCGAGGAAAGATGAAATGCACTCCTGAGCAATTTTGATTTTTAAATGCAACATGTTAAAGGAAAAGAGAATGACGTAGTTGATGCATTAATCAAAAGGCTACATCATATTTATGAATTTTATTTTAATGATGTGGAATTCAAATTTCAGGAAGAGGTAAAGAAGGCTGCAGGAAAGGATCCTGAATATCGGTTCCTACGGCAGCACGTTCAAGATATGGTAGCACAAGGAAAATAGACAGATTATGTCATCAATGAAAAATATATGTTAATTTTTTGAGGTAAAATCTTCATCCCTAATCAAATAAGTTTGAAAGGACTAATCCTAGATGAGTATCACAAAATTTTGTATGATGGGCACCCTGGCTATCAGAAAATGTTAACAACTATGAGAAAATATTACTTTTGGCCAAGAATGTGCAAAGACATTGCTGAATATTTGACCAAGAGTTTGGAATGCCAGCAGGTAAAATTTGAACATCAGCACCCAACTCGTTTATTACAACCCATATCGGTACCAGAATGGAAATGGGAAGTTATATCGTTGGATTTCATTGTTGGTTTACCCAAAACAAAGCAACATAATGACTCCATTATGGTGGTTGTGGATCGCTTGACCAAAGAAACCCATTTTATTCCTGTACAATCTAATTTTAAAATCGTACAGATTGTTGACTTCTTTATGAGAGAAATATTTAGATTACATGGTATACCAAAAAAAATCATCTCAGATAGAGATGTGAATTTTACCTCAGCCCTTTGGAAGGCACAATTTACAGCATTAGGCACTCAAATCCAATTCAGCACGGCTTACCATCGTTAGACGAATGGGCAAACAGAACGAGTAAATTGGATCTTGGAAGACATGCTGTGAATGTATGTAGTGCAGCAACCAACAAAGTGGGAAGATTGCCTACATTTGGTAAAATTTTCTTATAATAACGGTTATCAATAATCACTTAAGATGAGCCCGGCTGAAGCTCTATATGGAAGACAATGTCATATGCCTATTAATTGGGGCAATCTTGAAAAAATATTAATGGTTGGACCAGATATGTTAGCCGAGATGGAGCGAGAAGTTAAGAATATTCGATAGAATTTGAAGAGTGCGCAAGATAGACAGAAAGTGTATCAAAACCGGAAAAGGACCTACCGAGAGTTTGAGGTGGGAAATCATGTCTATGTTAGAATTAGACCCAAGAAGAGTACATTGAGGTGGACTACTTGCGCTAAATTGGCTCCTTGTTTCTATGGGCCTTTCCAAATATTAGAAAGGGTGGGACCAGTAGCCTATCAATTAGCCTTACTAGGAAACATACAAGTGCACAATGTGTTCCATGTATCTGCACTTAAAAGATGCATGCATGATCCTAAGCATGTAATACATTGGTAGAATTTTTAGGTAGGGGGGAAATGGAAAATTAAATATTTCTAGGAAATATAAAAGATTGTTTATTAAATTTTGTTTGTTGGATGCAGGTCAAACCAGACAACGAGTTTCTGGTTGAGCCTCACCTCAACATATCCTCGAACGGAGAGAAATAATGCTCTAGAAGCGAGCTATCACCCAAGCTAAAGTGAAATGGTGTCACTTTTTAGCTCGGAGGAGGCGACTAGGGAAGATGAAAACTTTTTGCGGGAGGGATATCCTAGACTGTTCGATGGAATGGCTTAGCACTAAGGACGTTATTCATTTCAAGCGAGGGAAGCTATAACACCCATGTTTAGTGTTGCTTTGTTAAAATACATTTTTATTTTAAATTAATTAGATATTGAAGTATTTTATTTTAATTAGCAGATTAACAATTATGTTAATCAAAAATTTATGAATCAAGTTTCTTACTTAAAAAAAAAAAAATTATTTCACTTATGGTATGGTACCATGAATCTGATGGTAAAAGTTTCCAAGACTCCAAGGTAGTTGAATAAACTAGTTACTAGCAGTTACCTTTCCTCTGGGGAATAAAAAGAAAATCCTAGAGGAGAAAAGGGGTTTTGTATAGGAAAGGAAAAACAGATAGAGGCTGAAAAAAGAGAACTTCCAGAGCTTGTGGAGAACCAGTGGAATTCTATTATCTTAATTGGGAGAAGAGACTGGATAGGAATCTCGAGGTCTACTTCCTCATATAGCAAACTTCTGTGAATTTTCTACCTTGGTGCGCAGCATGGGGGGAGTGTAGGACGTTATCGCTTCACTCAAGGTTGGGCGAAAGCCATCAAAGTCACAGAAAGTGAGATAAGTAGACCTGATTTAAAAAGAAGCTTGAATATTTTTCCATGTGAAATTTTATGCATAGATACAGGAATAGAAATGTTAACTTATGTGTATTTTTTCCAGCATAAGAACTTATAGAGTAAGAAAGTCATGTAGGAAATGGTTATGGGAAAAGGTTTCTGTACTTATAATACTGAATCTTATGATATTTAATTCTGGGTGAAAGAAAACTGTAAATTCAGCATGTTTGACAGACTAAAACTTAGGGAATAAACCCCAACGAAAAGATAGTATGTCCTGCAGGTGGTGTCTAACTAGTACATAGACTAAGGGGTTATTACCCTTAGAGTGGTCTGGACACTCACCTAGAATAAAGTTGGAAGTAGAGAGTAAATAGTGTAGACTGTTACATTATTAAATATGTAAGTACAACAGTAATCACTGTGTGAAAACAAAGGTTCGGAGAGAACTTCTTCTTCTTTTTAAATATTAAAATATACCCAAAAACTAGTGAAACTGTAAATGGAATATTTGCATGTACAGGCAGTAGCAATCATGAACTATATGATAAAAAAATGTTAAACACTGCAGAAATTAAGAATCAAGATTATACATAATAAATGGAAACTCATAATGCATATATATAGCTACACTCCTCAAATACTAAAAATCTACATATAAACGAAGGAAACATGGAGTATATAGCATATTCAATGTATAGACTGATGATGAAGCCGAAGTTGATATTCCTCAAGAACAACATTACATAGAGAATATAATTAAAAGAAATGCTATTATGATTGAGATTGATAATTTGTGTTCACGCCCATAAGTATAGGCGACAGAGAGCCATAAAATTGCAACTATGTAACTTCAATTAAAAATTAAGGGTATCATAACCAATCCTTTACCATAAGTATCAATAAAACAATACAGTAATCTGGCGATGCCATTTGGGTATCATACCCTTAAGAAAAAGATTATGCATGTACATTTAAGAAGCTAAATAACAAAAATCAGTCCAAAAACCTATCAAGTTATGAGGAGATGCCCTCGACCCCCACAGGAAAATAAAACAGAAAGAAATCCTTGCTGGATTGGTAAGTTTGAAACTCGTGAACCAGAGTACAAAGCACTGGAAGAAATTTAATCAAACAGTGGAAAATAACTTATGCACCTGGAAGAGACAGTAAACGAAAAAGCCTCAGAATATTTCCACTGCCGAATAAGATGGTAGTGCCGACGGATAGCTAGGGTATAAAACTTTTCCTATAGAAGAAGGGGATTATTCTGTTAGAAAGACTTAGAACAAGGCGTTGTAAAGCCATGAACATGAGATGATGCAAGGGGTAGTGATTTCTTACCTTGGGTCTGTCTGCAATGGTGTACCCTCGAACCTATAGGAAAACACTAAACATCTGTAATTAAAAATGGGGATTAAATATGAGCATAAATACAACTAACTGTTCTAAAGAAAAGAGAGACTATCATGGAAAAAAAAAGGAAAACAACACCTAGACACCAAGCTAGTCGACAAAGGAATATTACCTGTAAGGTCGCCAAGAAGAAATGATACTTGACAAACTCCATGCAAAGATTCAAACCGAAAACGGAGAGCCATGGCCGCATGGTGGTCTAGACCTCTGTCAAGCGATGAAAAAAATTGAGGTCACTAAGCAGCGACGGAGAAATTCTGAGCATGAAACTCTTCAGAAAAATGAAGAAAATTGTAGAATGACTGTGTGATGGACTTACCCTATCATGAGATCACTGTGTGTTTTAATCTCTACTCAGCATGGAAATGAGGTTGCAAAGCTCACGAACACTCGCGGAGGAGCCACAAAAATGAGGCGATTAGGGTTTGGCCGAGGGTAGGCCATTACCCTAACGAGTTTTGAAACAATCAACACCGTCTATGCTGAGAATAGATCAATGGTGGAGGTGGAGCCATGTGCCAACATAAAGGTTTGCAATAAAAACTCGAATCCAAGGACTGACATCACATAACTTTGTACAAATCAAAATCTTTACACCGTGGAACTGATCGTTTATATAGATTGATCCCTCGTACCCTATGTATTATGCCTATTATGGTTATTAAATCTACCTCGAGAACCTGATTCATAAACTTTGTGAACTTTATAATAATTGCAATGAATGGATGTATGTTAAAACAAGTCGAGGGTTAACTGATACGATAAAAACATTGACCCAATGTGGTATGTTTACAATAGATATTGTTACCTTGTTGTTATGTCTATAATTACTCCATGTCATTTAATTCTATATTCAGAATTAATCTGATGTCTAAGCTTCAAGAGTAGTGTCTGCATAGTATCATAAGGTCTCTTATGATTATATCTATGTTTTGTAGATAGAATTTCTATCCTTGTTAAAAAAAAAAAAAAAAAATTGGGAGTAGTTTTATGTGAACGAACGTTACACCATATTAATGTAAATTCTAGAAACTTTATATAAATACACTTCATGGGGCTACTAGGTCATATAATTTTTTTAAAAGTAATATGTTTATTTTCTATATAAACTTAAATAACCACATTCCAATACAATAAATAATTCAATTTATAATTAATTAGTACTCTACTACTAAAAAATTATATAATCTTTTTTTAAATCACAAATTTTATTTCTATAAAATTAAATATAAATTTAGGTTGTATTACAATATTATAGTTTATCAATGCCACATGCCCAAAAATTATAAGTTATTTCAAAATAAAAATGTTTTATAAATATTTTATTTTATTCTAATTTTATACAATATAACAAGATTCTTAATCATGATATTTATTTCCATTTTACTATGGATATTATTAACTTGTAAACAAACTTTATCGACTTTTTTCATAAGAAACATGTAATAATGTTACATATTATACTTGTTTTACATTATGTTTGTTTTACATTTTATTTGATTTAGATTTTTTCGGATCACACAATTCATTACTTTCTATATTTGATTTGTTTGGTTAAAAATATAATTTTTGTAAAGAAAAACACCCCCGACGTATTAATAGACCTTTTAAAAATTGTTATTTAGTTTCACATTACTCCAAAATTAATAGATTATGAATTTACATAGCATTTTTGGAAGATTTAAAATTGTTTTGGAAGGGGATTTGCTTGTAGTATCCTAAAATTCCATGTTATTAGAGTTTGTTTTTGGGAAGAAATTTTGACACACCGATGTTTTAGAGATATTTTATTTGGAAAATTTTTATAAGATTATGATTAAATCTATTTTTATGAGCCATTTCCCATTTATTTAATAAATGTGAGTTTTTTTTCAATGAGAAATTTATGTCTATTTAAGAATTTTGAGACAGAAATTGAGGAAATATAAATGTATTTTACTTTTCCCATTTACTTTTTCCCATAATATGGGATTATAATTATGTATTTTATTTTTTGCAATAAATATTTATAATTAAAAAAATAGCTACACAGTTTTTACAAATTTAATAACTCAAATTTAATATTTTAACATTTTTTTGAGAAAATTTCATACACAACAAAGTTAAAAAAATAACTTTAAAACATACAAATATTTAATTATGTGTAAGAAAATATTTCCTTGTCCATATCCACTTCTACAATATAACAATACATTTAATGTCACTTTGTAATGTAATTTGATTAAAAAAAATAATAATTTACACAAACCATACCATATATTTCCTTGCCAATACCATATATTTACAAAATATTTTTATGTGATACTTATTAAGATGAAAATTTATTTTTAATTGATCAATTTAGCTATAAAGGAAAAGAGAATAACCAATTTTCAAATAAACCTCAATTTTTTTTTGTGATTATTAATAATAATATTCTAAATATTCCATGGAGGTTAAATTGTATCCATTTAATTTATTCATAATTAAATTAAATTTTATGGAACCCTCAGAGACAATAATAGATTATATTTGAGGGGCGCTCAAATGATTTGATTAGGGAATAAGGACAATTGATTAATAAACTTAAGCAATGACAAAAACGGGAGGAGATCCTCTAAAAAGAAAAAATCTTGAGTGTAATGGTCAGAAGAAGGAGAGTGTAACTCTATTTTTTTTCATAAATTGATGATCAAAAATTGTCATCGTAATAGGATTTTATCCTTCTCCTCTAGTGATGGAAACCGACTGTACAATATGAGGATCTGTAATAAGAACTTGTCTCATATTATCACGGATTGCTTATAGAGATGACTCCAAAAAGACATGATGTTATCCATTGCATTATTGCACATATTATTCATCTCATTTATCCATATCAGAATGAGGCCTTGATGAGAGAAATCTCTATAAAAAACTTGAGTTAAAAATTCATGTAATAAATTTAAAGGTCAAATAAGATGAAGTTCATGAGACACGTATTCCAAGCTAAATGTTGGGAAAAACATCCTAGTGGGTGTTCATTTTGGTTTATTATGGCTATTGAAGTTTAAAAAGGCATTGAAAAATACATTGAAAAGGAAAAGAGAAATTAATTGACATTTTATTTATGAAATAAATGAAATAGGAGAAAAGGAAGATGAAAGGTCACATGTTGGCATGAGAGGGAAATTGAAGGAAAAATGAAGGAAAATGAAGAAAATAGAGGCCTCAATGATAAAAAGGCTTTTGAGGATTAATTCACAACCTTTTGTTATTTTTATCTTTGAGCTCTCTTTATTCTCTCATACTAGAACATTCTAGGGGCACTCTATCATTGGAGAAAGGAAAGCTAGGGAAGGACAAGAAAGCAAAGGAAGGCGACGGACAAGCAAAGAAAAGTTGGGTCAAGCAGCTTCAATAGGAATACTTGCAAGTAACAGATTGCATGTGTGATTTCTTAGTTGGTTTGTGAATGCATGGTACATGAATGTGTGTATTTGGTTCTCTTGATGTCATTGGCATGGGTTTTCCAGGTGTGATAGTGGTTTCATCCTTGCCTTGCCATTTCCGGATAGCCATGGTGTGATGGGGTTCTTTTATTTGGATGAGCTTTGGATTGCCAGATGGTTTTGGAACCAGGTGAGGTGGTGTTCAGAATATTCCAATTAGGCATAGGATCCCCTTGACTAGTTTTGGAGGGATTGCAATAAAGCCTGAGGGTGGAGATAGGAAAATTCCTCAAGGTATTGGTGAAGAAATTATGATGCATTAAATCTTATTTTTTACCTAGTAATTCCTTGACTGATTTTGGGGGGATTATGGTAAAACCTAAGGTTGGAGGTGGTTTAATCTTCAGATAGACTAGTTTATTTATGTATTGGTTTGCTTATGTGATATCTTGACCAGTTTTGGTGAGATTGTGAGAGAATGAGGGTGGAGGTATGGGAACTTTGCAAACATATTATCAAGGCCAAGATTTTCAAGGATAGCCTTTTCAGGGCTAGTTCTTTTCAGGTCAACCTTTTAAAGGTCAGCTTTATCAAGGTCATTTCTTTCAAGGAAATCCTTTACAAATCCAACCATTTCAGGGGCAATATTACTTGGGGTAGATTGGAAAAAATCAGCCTTTTGAGACTCATCCATACCCTCGTCAAATGTTTGAAATTACATCTCAACCATAGATCGATATGGATAACCCTGGTTATCCTGGAGTAACTCAAATCCCAATCGCTTGGGCTATCCCAGGATATCATGGATATCATCCTCCGAGTACTGGACTTATCACGTAGGGTTATCAGTTTTCACAAAAATATCCTGACCGACAGTTATAGTTTATTACAGCGTTGGATTTAACAGATTTGTCTCAGCTAAAAAATGATCCTATTTGCTTTTTCCCATTTTGGCCATCAATTCCCACAAATTTTCCTAATGATGTTTTTAAATTTGAAGGTAAATTAGGAGAGGACCCTTCGAACCATGTCATGATGTATGATCTTTGGAGCCCATAAAATTTACTGATTGATAATTCCATTAGATTATGACTTTTTCAATGAACTTTAATAGGTTCAGTAGAAAAATGGTGCATTGAACTACCACGAGCTTCTTTTCACAACTTCAATGCCTTAACCACTGCTTTCTTGACATATTTTCAGTTACCAATCTGTTACAATACTGGTACCGAAATTTTTACTTCTTTAAAATAGAATTTGTCTATGTATATTTCCGATCATATCCTCGAATAGAGACGTAAATGTAGTTTGGTCAAAGTTTTCATTCCAGATCAGATTTTGGCTAAGTTGTTTACTAAATCTTTTCTTCCATTCATCACTGGAGATGTTTCCAAGGGAGGAATTGTAATTGAAGAACAATTTCTTGCGCATGTCCAATATTTAGACCTTGTTTACACGCATTTTGGCACTTTATATGAAAAAATTCCAGATTTTCCTTGCCCTGGTCAAATAACCACAACTCCTTCTGGCCCTCACGTCGCTGATGATGTAATCGGTTTTGTTAGCCAATCTAAGAGTAAGAAGAAAAAAATCCAAATCTAATACTCCATTTATAACTTTACTCGGTTCACCTAAAGGAAATCCTTCTCCTGAAAATACTTCTGAGATTAACGTTATAGAATCATCTACAAGTAAAAATAAATTTTCCGGAGGAAATAAGAAAGGGAATGTAAACCGAAACAAAATACTTCCTTGAAAGAGAAATCATATAAAAATGAACCATCTAAAGAAAATAAAAATATGTGTTATCCATGTTTAATATGTCATGAAGAAAATTACACCAAGGAGTGCCCTCATCGCGCTAAGGTAAATAAATTAGTTAAAGGTTCACCCACACTTGTTGTTTTGAAGGATCCATTTCCTTCTCAAGATATTAAGATGGTCTCTAACAGTCCTTCTTCTTCCATCTCATCAACACATATCACGATGATGTGTTCTCAAGTTATGGTTGCTACAAGGTCTCAAGAATAAGGATCTAAGGGTCCTGTCAATGCAAATGACATGGGTTCACCCAGTTAAGCTTCCACGTCAATTCATCCTCCTTTTGAACCATTAAAGATTGAAAAATCTAGTTCTAACATGGTGATTCAATCACCTCCTAAAGGTGTTCTTAGAAATTCAACTTTCAATCGACATCGGCAAGCTACTAAAAATTACAACATTGTTGAAGATCTAACTATGTCACCTTAAGCAATGTCGACCTTTGAAGTGTTGCAAAGTTTTCCAACATAAGGGAAATTGATTTTTTCAGCTATAGGAGATATTGATTGTTAGGATTCTAATCTCATTATATTCGACCTCCAAAATTATGTACATAGAGTTCCACATCAACTGGCATGCATTCTAAATACCATTTTTCATCAAAACCAAACAAGTCTCTCACGCAGTAATTGAAGAAGGAGCGTCTACGTGTATTATGTATATTGCTTGTTGGAAATCCCTTGGTTCTCCAAATATCAATCAGTCTCGCATGACTTTGAAAGCCTTTGATGGAAGAGGTTTTCGCCCATATGGGATTATCAATGATCTACCTATAAAGATAAAAGGTAAAATGGTTGCAGTTGAAGTTGAGGTTGTTGATGTTCAACTTCATTATAACCTTTTACTGGGATGAAGTTGGTCCTATGCTATGTCAGTAGTGGTCTCGTCATATTTTTGAATGATAATGTTTCCCCATAAAAGGAGAATTGCAAAAGTAGACCAACTATCTTACTACACTTCAAACCCTAGCTACAAGTAGTATACCCTTTGTTGGAAAGTTGATTACTCTGCATGAAGATGTTGGGGCATGTTTGCTTAAGGATTCATATTTAATGGGAAATTTTGCGATGCCTCCTCCCAATTTTTCTCATAATGTTTCCCAGGTCAACATGATTACATCAAGAACAATCATTGCATGATCCTTGGATTGTACCTTCAGAGTCTGAATTTGCCTTATACAGCGTTGAGATGCCTTTGAGCCCATTTGAATTTTCTTATCAAGCAATTCAATCAATTTCCAACCCACCATCAACTGAAACTGATCAAGTGAATGTGATCAGTGATGAATATTCTCATTTTTCACGTTTAGTACCAATATCATTTCCTGATCCTTTCGATAACATGTTTCAAACTAATGAGAGTATCGTGGAAGTCATGACTTTGGATGAATTTCTATGGAATGATTATCGTCATCATTCATCCTTTCTTCCTGAACTCGATAAAATCGAGAATGATTTTTCATCTATATTTCAACAGATATTGTTGATAGTCCTAAATATCATATGTCAATCCTTCATTTATATTCTGAAACGAATCTAGGAAACATATCTACAATAGTACCCATTGACATATCAGTTAAAACCGAAATTACCGAGAACGTTCGCATAGGTGCTTTGTGATCCATTAACAAAATCGAGATAGATAAAGCCCTATTTCAAGAATTTCGTGACATTTTTTTGTGGTCATATGAGGAAATGTTAGGAATTGACCCCGGTATTATAGTTCATCGAATTAAGACATAACCAGATTCCAAACCTGTCAGACAGAGATTACATCCAGTTCATTTGTGAAAATTTGCTACTATCAAAGCTAAAGTTGAAAAATTACTTAGAGAATGTTTCATTTACCCTGTTCCCTTGACTGATTGGGCATCCAATATTGTTCTAGTGAACAAAAAGAAAGGGACTATTAGAGTATTTGTCAACTATAGGGATATCAATAAATCTTGTCCAAAGGACAATTATCCTACTCCTTATATCGACCAAATTGTTGATGATTGTACCGAAAACAAAATTTTCTATTTAATGGACGATTTTTACTGATAAAATCAAATAAGCATACTCCCTGTCGATCAACCTAAGATTGCGTTCATTTTTCCATGGAGTATCTTTTTCTATCGCAAACTCTTGTTTGGATTGAAGAATGTTGGCACAAATTTTTAAAGGGAAATGTCTTACACATTTCATGATATTAAACATATTATGTAACCCTACCTGGATGACTTAACAGTTCATTCGTTGAGACGACAAGATCATCCCATGTATTTGAAAGAATTTTTCATTTGATGTAAGCACTATAATATTCGTTTGAATCCTCACAAGTGCATCTTTTGTGTACAATCTAGTAGATTGTTGGGATTTTTCATGTCAAACCGTGGCAGAGGATCATCTTCTAGTTGAATCCATATTTTTTATGAGTACTTTAAATCCTTGATATGGATATATCATTATATATATTCAAACTCTGATTTTTCTTCCTGATTTTTCTCAAAATAATCGTCATCGAATTCGGTACCAATCCCATAAATATGCTATTGTTGGCGATACTCTTTATCGTCATGGTGATGATTCTATCTTTCAACATTTTTTTAACACATGAGGGGGATGATAAGGCATTAAATGGATGTCATTATGGATCTTGTGGTGGTCATATGTTAGGGTTTTCAACTGCCCAGAAGATATTGTGCGTTAGATATTTTTGGTCATCATTGTTTAAAGAGTGCATAACTGTGGCTAGAAAGTGCCATGATTTCCAAGTTTCCGATAGCAATATGCATGCTCCTCCATCTCCTCTTCACATAATCATAGTTTTCGGCCCATTCGTTAAAGGGGAATTGATTTTTTTACATATAACCCTCACTCGGTCGGAGGGGGCATGGGTATATTATTCTTGCTATAGATTCTTTTATAAAATGGGCAGAGGTGATGCCTACATACAAGGACGATGGTGAAACCACAACTATTTTCATATTCTGTCATGTAATTTCTAGGTTCGATGTACCACAAGCCATTTTTATGGACCATGGTAACCGCTTTCAAAATTTTCTAAGGACTGAGCTTTCTACACAGCTTCTCTTACACCATGACAACTCTACTCCTTATTATTTGCTAGTGAATGGCCAAGTTGATTGTTTTTAAGACGATTTTGACCAATATGATCAAAGATAATGTCAAAATTCATAAAATAAAATGACATACTATGTTTTTTTTAACCTTGTGGGCATACCGTACCTCTATGAAAACATCAACTGACTTTACTCCCTTCCAACTTGTTTATGCTTTGGAGGCAGTTTTGTCGATTGAGTGTGAAATTATGTCATTAAAACTATCCATTGAGTTGTCACCGACTACCATTGTGGAGGAATAATATTTTTTGTACATAGAACAACTCGATGAAACTCGATGTAATGTTGCATTAGCTAGCAAGGCTCATAAAAAATGTGATAAGGCTCAGTTTGATCGAAACGTGAATCCTCGTGTATATTCAAAAAGTGACCTAGTCTTGATCTATGGTCAAGCACATGATAAGATAGGCACTCGTAAATTTGAACCTATGTGGGATGATCCTTACATTGTAAAATGTGTACTAGCCAAAGGGGCCTATGAATTAGTTGACTATAACGATGTTTATTTAGGAGAGCCCATAAATGGTCTCTACCTTAATAGATAGTATGTGTGATTTATCTCATGAATATTTTTGTACATTACTTGTATCATATTTTATGAGTGTGTTCTTTAGGTTTGAATTTTTTGTGATTTACTAATACTTTTCCTGCTTATCTCGGATTACACTTGATTTGCATATGCCGACATTCCCGCAGGTTTTTGGCTACAACTAGAAGGAAACTACAACCCCCTGATTTATCAGCTACAACTTAAAGGAGCTACAACCCCTACAATATATTTATTTACCAGCACCCATTCAAAAGAGAAACAACCTTTGATCTGCAAGAAGCAACTTTTTGGACACTTAATGGGTCATTTTTCATCCATTTTAAAACTAGTTATTCACCAACACCCACTGGAAGGAGCACCAACCCTTTATCTGCAAGTTAAAACTTGTTGGACAATCAATGTGTCATTTTACATCCATTTTCAAACTAGTTATTTACCATCACCCACTGGAAAGAGCACCAACCATTGATCTATAAGCTACAACTTGTTGGACATTCAATGGGTCATTTTCATCCATTTTCAAACTAGATCCATGAATGCCAATCTGCTTTCAAAATAAAACAACGTCTTCAATCACTAATCAAGAATCACCTCAACAACACCACCATACCAGCTCCTCACTTCTCTTGAAACTATACCTCAAAAACTCTTATAAAATATGTCTCCAAAAGACATATTGATTATGTTTAATTAAGCCCGATTTTAAAGTTTTCTCTTTGCTAATTTTTGCTTCCTTTATTTTCTTGAATTACTGCATGAATTATTATTTTTTCCTGTGTCATTTTCAATTTAGTTTTCTAAATCTTCTCTTCACTTCTTCTCGAGGTCCTCTCCATGTTTCAGGTTTTTGATCTTGTTGTTCTGAACTTGTTCGATGAGTTTTTCTGCTTATTTCAGTGAATCTGGAGCTTTTACAGAGTTAAATAAGGTTTGTTAAAGTTAGAAGGATCATATTTAGCTCAACTTCCAAAATTTCCACTTAAATTGGTAGTCCCGCAAAAAAACTAGATCCCAAATAGCTACTAACTCATGCATGCCACCAAAGCCCAAAAGCTTTAATAAACTCTGCCACTGCCAATTGTGCTGCCAAAATCAAGACTATAGATCCACAACAATTGCCAAATTTCTTATATCAAAGGCCAATCCCATTGGATTTCCAATTACACGTAAAATCCTCACAAAATCGCCTATCAAATGGTCACCATACCCCACCATGTCGAGCCTGAGTGCACGGATGCCCTCACATGTTTATAATTGAATTCAATTGCCTTACAGGCTCCTAGTTCATGGGCTTGGCCCACCTCCTCTGTTATGCTGCCAACTCATCTGAAACATTATTTATATAAATAGACATATATTCCACCACTGAGCTGTAGACATGTTCACCCAATGAAATACACACAAAACTCGCACAAATTGTCACTCCATTGGTCCACTCAGCCCCATAATATATATAGCTCTATTATTCGCTAGAGCTCGGGTGACCTGACCTTTTTAGTTTCAATTATTTAAATGTTACGGACACCTGACCTACCGAGTATGGCCCATTACTCTATGCTCCTGTTGCGCCACTTATACTCCACCTATTGGCCCATTGGAAATTCTCGACTCTTAATTACAAATTCTTCTAGGCTTGACAGTTTCAGAAAACGAGAAAATTTTCATCTCCTATCATTCCGTCAATAGACAGATCCCTGGTGCCCAACACTTTTAAAATGACAAGTTATAATTCTTAAGGGCTTCTAGGACTTTTGTGTTTTTGAGGTTTCGGGCTTGCATGCCTACTTCCTCGCTCAATGTTGTTACAACCTTTCAGGCATTTTGGGGTTCCGGGATTATAAACTTCTGGGCTTGCTACCCTACTCAATGTTATTATGATCTTTCGAGCCTTTCAGGGTTATGAGATTCTGAGCATCATGTTGTTGCTGAGTTGACCTTTTAAGGCCCAAATTTGACTACCATAATATCTCTCGATCCATGAGGCCATTTTTAGACTTCCATATACTGTTGGAAAGCTCTTTCAGAGCACTTTTTAGCTGAGTGGATCTGATGTGGACTTTGAATTGATCTGATGCTTGAAAAAATTTCTTCAAAGTCTCTGCTCTTCTTTGCACCTTGACCACCGCTCTGCACCTATTCCTTGGCCATTCTTGACCACATGTGTATTTTCCGTACTTCTTTGCCATGCTCCTTTTCCATCAATGACAACATATTTCCAAGGCACAATTTCATATAAAAATAAAAATTTACTATTTTGAAAATATTAAAATCAATTAATGAAGGAAAATTATGCACAACTATTTAATCTTCAAATAATGTTGAGATATGTTTGTGCCTTTTTTAAGTGTGGCAATAATGGAAATAAATCATTTGAAATTTCAAAACAGGCCCATATATCAAATTTGATGATTTTGCACTTACCTGACCCATCTTCATAGTTTCAAGTAAGGATATTGACGATTTTTAAAAAAAATTTAAATATATTTGACGAGAAAATCACCCCTTGACGATTTTCCCAGCAAATTCCCTTCCTATTGGTATCTATAATGTCCCTAAAATAATCTAAAATCAAGTAGATGTAAACTTTTATGGTTTAATAAAGTATATTTGTAAAGCAATACAGAGTCCATAATGAATAAGTCCTAAAATTGAACAAGAATGTAATGATGGAAAATCTCACATTTTAAATTGTGTTCCCTGTATAAAGTTTATTTTAAGAATTGACCTCTGGATGGGTATAGAGTGTCCTTGTGCATGTTGTACTTTACAGAAGGGAATTGAGTTTTTGTTTGGAGTAACATTGTTTGTTCAATAAAATTATGCTTTTATATAATAATATATATATATATATATATATATAATTTTTTAATTTCTAAATATAAATTTTTCCATTAAAATAAATCTATACAATTGTAAATCTATATCAACATATCATACATCTTCATTTTGATATTTTTCCTATTTTCTTGAAGACCTCGATTGGAAGAATTTATGAAAAAATTAATAAAAATAGCACTGACGACATCCTTGTTTACACAATCCTATCCAAATTGCCTGCCATGTGATGAAATGAAATAATTGCTCGATACACATATCTTTTCCAAATACATCATGAGTGGACACTATCTCATAATGCATACGGCTATGCATGTACATTCACGATCACATTACCATAGAGATATAGGATCTCTGTAAATTTTGGCCTCAATCGGTAAAAGGCATATTGTTTTTTTGTGGTGGAGATTTTTATTAATATGGAAGATTATGTGTAAGCTTTAATGGTGTTTCTTTTATATATATATATATATATATAGAGGTACATTATTGAACCTTCACGTTTGAAGGGTCCAATATTGTTGTGGATTAACGTGAATATGCGCTGACGCTGACATTTCTGGTGAACATTATGCATCCCCGTCAGAAATCCAGTTGGGAATATTGAAATAACAAGTTTTCTTTTTTGAAAGCTTATTCCGGATAAAGAATTTTTTATTATTTTTGAGGTGTGTCTAATTTTTATGTGAAGTCTTGTACTGACTTTCGAATGATCAAAATATTCATCATCCAAAGTCCTATGGGATTCTCCTTACAGTCAGTGACTACATATTTCCATGAGCATGTCTAATTTGGCTTCAAATTTGTTCGGAAGATAATGGAATTTTTAGTTATATTTTGATGAAATTTCTGCTTAGAAATCAGGATTACAGCTACCAAGTTTCAAGATTTTAGATGTCTTAGATATTTTTGATGGTGCTGACTTTATTTCCACTATAAAAATTAAAAAAATCAAGTATTGCTTTCAAATTTATTAAAAAAAAAACAAATTTTTAATTTTCCACCCTCCTTATTAAAAAAAAAAAACCTATTCCATGTTGAAATTCGCCAAAACAGGATGTTAAATAAAAAAATAAAAATAGTTCATTTTAGTTTAACAAAATGAAAAGTACACAAAAAGATTCTTCATATCTTTTCAGATAAATTAATATAATGTTTTCTACAAAATATAAGAGTGATAGTTTTTTTATATTTTTCATTTTATTGACCATAAATTATTATTATATTTAAAAATAATAATCAATATATTTTTTACTATAAAATATATATATAAGAGAATAATCAATTTTCTTTTAAAAAGTTGACTGAATTGTTTTTATTTGTTTAGCATCTTCATTTATTCATTGGCATATAAAAAAATTTCAATTTTCAATTTTAATTCATAAACAAATATAATATGATTAAATTATAAATTATAAATATCATAAATTAATAGAAATTATTGATTAGGAAGGAGATTTTTTTAAATAATAAATATTAATATTATAAAAAAATAATATATTCTAATTTAAAAGTTTAATATTTAAAAATATCTTTGTGATGCACTGCAACTTCAGTTGTTGAGAGAAACAATTGAATATCCTGCCCAATCTTTGAAAGACAAGTCAGTTGGGTTTCCACCTCATCACTGAAGCTCCATCATCTGTTGATCTGTGCTAACATCTGAAGGATGATGCATAGCTACAGCTCTGCACTGTGTAAGCAGACTCCCTCTGCATTGTTGAAGTCACATCAACTCCCTGTGCTAAAATATCTCACACTACGCTTTCCTCCTAAAGCCTCCACATTGTTGTAGCTCTAATTTGTGTTCCTGAAGTCACATCAGTTCCTACGTTGTTGTTGCTGCATCTGCACCGCGTTGCTCCTTCTAGCCTTCAAATCTACCTCTACTTCATCCGTGATCTATGCACCCACTACTCCACTTGCCTCGCTATTGTCTTAAGGCTTCCGTAGCTCAGATGTGATCCAAGAGATTAGTTGCTCAAGGATCCCGCCATATTCTGTAGTTGCTCTACAAATACATGTCGCCCCACTTTCGTGGTTCATGAGCACTCATGGCTGCATCATCTTCTAACCCATCATCTGCCACAATAGCCTTGGAAGAAGAAGCTTCCTTGTCCTTTTTCTTCTCAGGACAATTGTTGGCAAAATTTCCTAATTTGCCACACTAGAAGCACTTGATCTTTGATAGATCCTTCTTCTTCTTTCTCTACTGCCTCTTTGATGCCAACGTTGCATCTTATTCATCTTCCTTCTTCACTTTGGTCGATCCCAAGCTGCACTAATTCTTAGTGATTCTGAGAAGTTCTTCTTGACACAGGATTTCCCACAAGTTGTCCCAGTCTGGGAGGTCTGCTCTACCCAAGATACTTTGGACAAAGTTTTCCCACTCATCTGTGACTGCATTGAGAGTAGTCCTGACCATCACATCATCCTCCCTTAGCACCCGTGGTAGCCAACTGGTCTTTGATCGACTTTAATCTGAAGAGGAAATGTTCCATGTCTTCCCCCTTGGTCATCATGAATGACCGCATCTGAGTCTCCAACAACATCTTCCTTTGAACGGATTTTCCCTCATATAGGGATGTTAAGGCCTTCCACATTTCAATAGTTGTTTTCTTCTCAGCTATATGTGGGACAATATGGTCCTTAATTCCATCCATTATCGGTCGTTTGGTGTTGGAAATACTGATAGGGGGGGTGAATCAGTATTCCTTTCAATTAGAGCATTAGTTTATCTTAAATTATTATTAGTGTTTGTATAATGATAACAGTAAACAAAAGGAACACAAATGCACATAGTTTTTAAGGTGGAAACGTTCTTTGGGACAAAAACCACCTGAATGTTTTTCTAATAATTATTTAATATTCAACTCCAATTGAAAATAAAGCTCCAACTTCCTAGAATCTAGAAAAGCATTCTTCTCCATCTCCCACTAGATGGACGCTCCAACACCCAATATTCTTCATTTGTCAACTAAACAGATTCCCCAACACCCAATGAGCTACAACTCACCTTAGCGCCACCCTACCACCCTAAATTTTTCATAGGCTTGAGCATGTTGGTGACTTCATGCACCAGCCTAACACCACCCTAACACCCTATAGAAGAATAAAACAAGAATGGACTCTCGTACCAGGGAAAATTGTCCACTTTACAATGATATAGAATGATAAAGAAGAAGAATACACACTAGACCATAACCCCAACTATGACACAACCACCTAATGATGATCCTAGACCTCTCGACACCACCTCTTCAACTCTTGGCAGATAGACACGTACAATTTTTACAATGATGCATTTACAATGACATAGTACAATGATACCTTTACAATGGTTGTATGCAGTGTTGCCCACTTGAAGACTTCATGTGCTGAACTTCTTGTTGTTGTTATGCACCTTGATTACTACTCTTGTCATGCTACCCGTTGCTGCACCTTGCTTTGCTTTGCTGCCCTAGAATGTCTGGTCCTTTGCAGTCCTTGACATTGAATCTGGTGTATCTATGTTATTTCATCTCCCCAATATGTGATTTTCAGTTTTGTAGTAGTACTCTGAGTTTTCTTTCCAATGCCACAAGTCTGATCCAATTTAAATTCTTCAAGAGATAGTTATGCCCAATCTCTCATAATGACCTCATTATGGACTGTTTCAGTAGAGAGAACTTGTATGGCGTGCCACGTGTCATTGTTTCTTCATTCAGCTCTGAAATTTATACAGAGAAAAATAAATTCCGTGTACTATCTACCACTTTTTACATAATTCCAATCTGATACTCAAAGAGAGATTTATGATGATTTTTCCAAGGTCACTTCTTTGAGATGAAGTTCAAGAGCCTGCAAAAACATTGACTTCCACAGATCATATATTTGAAAATGTTCCGCACCCTGATCTGAAATTTTTATAGGAGCTTCCTCAGGATTTTGGCTTCGCCTCATAAACATTTCAACTTCTGAACCTTCGTATAAAAAAATTTAGATCGCAAATTCCATGATGACCTATTTCAGGTAGCGAAATCCCTACATAAGGAGGATATGAGGATCACAATTTATATAAATTCTTAGGTTGAGAGCAGCTTCAAAAAGTGAATGTGGGAGGGATTTTAGGAGCTTAAAAATTATTAATAATTGACTTTTCAATGACCCATGCCACAACCCCATGGGGTTTTAGCTCACTAACTGGGGTTACAAACTTCAAACATGAATATTCCTCAAACCGTGAAGAATTACGTGGCATGCAATATATCAATAGAAACATCTCGACAAGTAGAAACCATCAAAAGCATTCTTGACCCAGAATATAGGAATTTGGTAGGTAAAAATTTCCATGCAATATTGGGGTAGCCCCTGGTGCTGCATGGGTTGACATCAATGACAACCGCTGATCAAAAATCTCCTCCTTTGGCATTGATGGCAACAAAAGTGCTTCCTTTGCGATCATGAAACCTCTTCCTACAACATTCTCTCCCCCTTTTACATCAATGGAAAAGGGTAACTCCCCCTGACACACAACCATCCTACGGACCTATACACACTTCCACTCCCCCTGACACACAACCATCCTACGAACCTGTACACACTTCCACTCCCCCTTTATATTCTGAATAAGGAAAATCTAATGAGAACTTGGGAGAATCCCAAGCTTTTGGCAAAGATATTCAATTGCTTCACGAGGTAAAGTTTTAATGAAGATATCAGTGATTTGTTCTTTTGTACGAACATACTCAAGTTTGATATTATTTTCAGTGACTTGTTCTCTAACAAAATGATATTTGATCGGAATGTGTTTTTTTTTAATGCATGACAGTATTCTTGGAGATGTTGATGGCACTGGTGTTGTCACAAAATATGGGAATAGGCTCACTGAATTGTACTTGAATTTCTTGCAAATTTTGTTTCATCCAAAGGAATTGAGTACAACATGCTGCCGCTACAATGTATTATGCTTCTGCTGTAGATAACGAGATTGAGGTTTGCTTTTTGCTCAACTATGATACGAGACAACCACCTAGATAAAATGCTACTCCACTAGTACTCTTACGATCATCAATGCTTCCTGCCCAATCTGCATCTGTAAAGGCTTAAATAATGAGATTGTTACCCTTGGGATACCACAAGCCATATTCTTCTGTGCCCTTTAGATGTCGAAGAATTATTTTGAAGGCAATAATATGTGATTCTTTTGGTGCTTCTTGGAATCTTACTACTTGTCCAACTGCTTGCATAACTTCTGGCTGGGACGCTGTTACATATAGAAGACTACCAATCATAGATATGTACAACCTCTGATCCACATCCTTAGATGAGTCATATATGCTCAATTTGCAACCTGTTACCATCAGAGTAAGGATGGGTTTGTAATCTTTCATTTTGAATTTCTTGAGCATTTCCTTGATGTACTTGGCTTGACATATAAATATTCCTTTCTCTTGCTAAGGTATTTGAAGCCCTAAGAAGTATGTCCTCTCACCAAGTAAAGACATCTCAAACTCACTTTGCATATTTGTATAAAATTTCTTACTTAGTTGATCATAATTTCTACCAAATATTATATCATCCACATATACCTCAACGATTGTTAAATTATATTTATCTATTTGTACATAAATATTGCTATCAACAATACCTTTCTTGAACCCTTTTTGACGTAGATATCCATCAATGCGAGCATACCATGCTTTGGGAGCTTGCTTGAGACCATATAGAGCCTTCTTTAACTTGCAAACATAGTCTTATTTTTCTAATAGTAGAAAACCTTCAGGTTGTTTGATGTAAACTTCTTCTTCTAATTCGCCATTCATAAATGTTGACTTAACATCCATTTGGTAGACTTTGATTTTTCTTGAACATGCATAGGCGAGAAACATTCGGATGGCTTCCATTTTGGCAACTGGTGCAAATGTTTCGTCTAAATCAATTCCTTCCACTTGTGCATAGCCTTTGCAAACCAATCTTGCTTTGTTTCTGGTAACCTGTCCATATTCATTC
This sequence comes from Pinus albicaulis, assembly GCA_034641835.2. Lineage (NCBI taxonomy): Eukaryota > Viridiplantae > Streptophyta > Pinopsida > Pinales > Pinaceae > Pinus > Pinus albicaulis. Next base: position 24,649 of record JAXQQM020068016.1, on the reverse strand, counting down.
AATTTTTTCCTGAACACCCATCTATTCCCAATGAAATTTTTATCTTTTGGTCATGGAACTAATTCCCAGGTGTTATTCTTCTCGATTTGATCCAATTCTTGATTCATAGCTGCTACCCAATGTTTATTCTGGTTGGCTTCCTCAAAACTATTAGGCTCAAAGGTTGCTAGAAAAGCAATGTGAGCTTTTTGTGATGAACAAAGCTATCAAACTTCATTTATGTCACCAATGATTTGATTTGATGGATGGTTCTTTTGAATCCATTATTTTGTTCTCTTTGGAGGAGCTTCTTGTTGTTGTTCTAGTATATCTTGATGATCATTATTTACTTCCTCCTGGTTGATAGTTGCTTCTTGTTCTATAATTTTCTCTATTTCTTTTTCAGCCTCTCTCTCTAGTTTCAAAGATTCTAGATCCTCATCATTATTCGTTAGAACACCATCTTCATCAAATGTAACATTTATGCTCTCCACTATCTGTTTTCGTCTTAGATTATAGCAATTATAGCTCTTTCTTTTGCCTGAGTAACCAAAAAAGATACCTTCATCAACATGTGATTCAAACTTATCCAAATTTTGATCTTCTCTTTTGATATAATATTTTCTTCCGAATATTCTGAAATATTTTACATTAGTTGGTTTTCCTTTCCATAATTCATATGGGGTCTTGTTGCAATTATTTCTAAGAAGACTTCAGTTGATAATGAAAACTGTTGTATCATTTGCTTGAAACCATAATTTTTCATCCAATTTTGAGTCCTTCAACATTGTTCTACCCATTTCCTGTATGGTTCTGTTCTTTCTTTCAACAACTCCATTTTGTTGAGGTGTTCATACTGTTGAAAATTTTCTTTTTATTCCATTTTCATCACAGTATTGCTGAAATAATTTGGAAGTGAATTCTCTGCCATTATTTGATCTTAGACACTTTATTTTCAAATCAGTTTCATTTTCTATCAACTCCTTGCAGATCTTAAAGCACTCAAATGCTTCAGATTTTTTCTTTAGGAAACTTGTTGTAGCTCATCTGCAATTTCCATTATTTTTAATTTTCAAAATTAAAAAAAAAAATAGAAAATTATCAAAATATATGTTGAAGTATAAAGGTTCATATACTTTGACATAAAAATGTAATATTCAATGCATTTAAGTTTAAATATAATACTTTAAGCTTTGTGTAAGCGGGTCCCAACATCTGATTAAAAAGTAAGCATCTTATGGAGCGGGATCCGACGATTTGACAGACAGGGAATAAAATCGTCAACCCGTGGTCACTTTCAGCGCGCGGGTTAACGAGGAGAGTGTCTCCGCAGTTGACCCTGTTGACTGTGGGGCCAATCCAGATCAACGGATGAGATTCACTGCGAGGGCATGAACCCAACGAGCTCTCCGTACCTCGAGACCTCCCGCAGTGACGTATGTAGCCAACTATTGACATATGTGATCTACGTCGGAGTACTTTTAACGGTCTTTTGGTGTGTCTCATCAGCATTTAATTCTTAAGCTCGCGCCACCTATTTAAGAAGAATTCTCATTTTTCTAAGGTTATTGTTGTTATTTTGTGTTTGAAAGTTGTGTATGCGCTGTGTCTTTCTTTGTTGTCTGCCACCTTGTCAATTAACTGTCACCCCAAGCTAAAACTATGGCCAACCGTCCATCCCTCTTAGGTTCTTCCAGTCACATTCCTCTCATGGACACTGAGAGAGACATCCAGGATATTTTCTGTGCTCTAGACCATCTTTCATTCTATCAGCAGGTCTGCCTAAATGATAAAACTTCTCCAATTTACACCGCCTAATTAAAACTAGTGTATTGTTTGCATGCATCCCAAGAGCTCACCTTTTCCTCGAATTTGTGTATTGGCTAGTGTCTGTTATGTACCATGGAAAATGTTTTGTAATGAATTTTCAAGGGGAAAATGTTTTGCAAGTATCAGCCCAATTAATTCGTCAAGCTATGTGTTACCCTGAGTCAGAGTCGTATGTCCAATTCACTGATGATTCCTTGAGGGTGTATTATGATAGTTTTGCAGGTCAGGAGTTTAACCAACTCATCTTTTTTCTCAAGCCAGATACACAACATTTTGCACCAAATAACAAATAATTCCCCATGGAGGTTTTTGATACAGAAGTCAGACCAGTGCTGAGGTGCATTGCAAATATTTTGGGAAAGGATGATGACAGTACAGTGGACAAATCAGTTATGGGAATTTTCGCCATGATGATGAAGCCAGGAGTGGTGCTGGATATTCCATATTATTAGCAAGAAGTTTTCAACTCTCAACTCATGAGCTTATCACTAACGGGTTCATTCATATTTCCTTCTCTTGTTATTTACCTCTTTTTATATCAGAATGTAGAAGAATTCATGCATCTAGGGTTAGATATAATGGATATGAATAAGAAGAGGAAGTTAGTTGTATTTTGGATAGAAATAATGAGGAGAGAATGTATTTGTGCCTATGAGATTATTTGCTTTGGAATTTATTAGGAAAATTTTAAACGTGGATCAAATATATTTTGTGCCTATGAAGAAAGATCATATGTTTAAGTTTCCAATGACTGTTGGTCCTTTTATAGTTAATATGAGACAAGCAATTGATGAAGCATATAATATGTTAGATGAAATGCACCTACTGTTAGGAGAGAAGTGGGCTTATGACCCTCATAGTGTGATTTCTAATAGGAGAATTGAAAATGGGTATTCAACATTCATTCATGAAAGCAGACCTGATATAGAAAAAATGGCAAGTAAAGGTTTTGCAGGTTCAATGAGCTCAAATGTATAGACTCCAATTATATCATAGAAGTCAAATAAGAGAGGTAAAGAAGTATTGATTGATTCAGAGGATGAAGAACAGAGGACTGAAAAGAGAACAAAACTCAGTAAGGATTTTGTAGATGCTCAACCTGGTTTCTTATTAAAATTGGGAGATGAGAAAAATGTCCCTACTTCACCAAGGAGACATGAAAACACTCATGAACAAGTGCCTTTAATTAAACAAATGTTTTCCCAAATTGCAGAAAGAAATCAGAGAATGAAGGCAAGCATGGAGGCTCAAGCTGAGTACCAGATAACCCCATATCAAACAAGACTTCTAACTGCAATGGATCTTGAAAAGGATCAATTTAAAATTACTCTTTCACATCCCTCTGATATTTCTATTAGTTCATCCAATAATTTCAATATTGTGAATCTAACTGTAGATGTGAAGAAAATTCCATTGCTTGACAAAATGAATCTACATATGCAAACATGTCAACTGATTGTAAATGACCTAACCAAAACCAATGCAATGGCACTCAAGGCTAAAAATATTCTTGGAAAAGTGATCAAGCAATTGAAGTTAGAGAAAGAAAATTCCAGGGCTTTGACAATCCAGAATGAAGAACTCAAAAATATTATTGTAAAGATTGGGGTAGATCCCAATGACAAGTCTGCTGTACATAAGCTTCTACAAAGTGCTAAATCAGAAATCTCAGCACTGAAGAAAAAGTTGAAGTTTCCTACAGGAGAACACTCCATGGCAGTAGAGGTTGCAGAGGTAGAAAATGAGAAAGAAAAACTTCTTCAACGACTTTTGCAAAAGGAAGAAGAAATCAGCAAATTAAAGCAAAGTGCATTTTCATTGCAGAATCATATTGAATCTCATACTTGTACTTTTGTTTTTCCATCTGGTAATGAAGATCCATTAGCAAAAATATCTCAATTAACCACTGAATTGCAGATGGCAGAGCGAGATCGGAAAAAGGCACAAGCTTATTTGGAAACAACAACAAAGATCATACAAGCCACAGAGGGAGAAGTCAGTAAATACAGAATGGATTTCTAGACTGCTGATGCTGAGATTAAAAATCTCAAAGAAAAATTGAAGGGAAATATATCTTTAATAGAGGCTAAGGATATCATCTGAAATGATATCATTGCATAAATGAAAAAAATTTGGGGTTTTCTGACTGTTGTTACAGAGGAAAAAATTATTATCAAGGAGTTTGAAGAACAATTCATGACAGACAAGCAAAAGACAATTAATAGGGCCATTTGGGCAAGAAATTTCATTGATTTCATTGATTCCAAAACAGATCAAGAGTTGGAAGAAAATGAAATTAAAGAGAGTATTTTATATGTTGTGGAAATTAATAAGATGATTGTCAAGAATGATTGCAGGAAGTCTACAGAAAAGAAGTTGATTGAGCTTAAGGAAGCAGTGAACCAGTTTGATAATTTATTTGATAAAATAGCAAGAGCAGGTTTACCATCATGTTGGGGTCTTGGAGGTATTATTTTATCATGGAATTATTATTAACCCTTACTAGTGTTGGAAAAAAGTAAGGTAGACAGTACTCATGAAAAGACTCAGGTTCTTAAAGGAGCAACAATGATCATTTTCCTTCAAAGACATTTTCAGCTGTTGTGGTTAGTGAAGACTTTATTTGCAGAGAGGCCATCATTTAACAAAATCACTGCTTTTAGATTGGAATATCACAAGTTGGTCCATTCACCTAAGACCAATATTGAGATATGGAAGAAATGAAGAGCCTGGATGGCAGATTTACCAAAGGACCCATCGACTTCAAAGAAGGATAAACCAACCAGTCAAGGAAATGCAGCAGTAGCATCATCATTTCACATTCAACAAATAGATTAGGATTTATATTTTATGTTATTTTCCTCTTTTAAAGAGAATGTAATTGTAATAAGACATTTTGATGACATGTAATAGGAAGTTGACGAAGTCCTAAGTAGTTGAAGCAGTTAGGATTAGTCCCAGTAGTTACAAACTGCTTTCTATTGTATTTAAAGAGAAAAATAAGGAAAGGATTCCGAGTTTTGGACCTTCAGACTGCAATTTTTGTACTCAGATTTCAAATGATTAATGAATGAAAAGCAAGATTCTATCATTTGTTGATATCAATATGTCTTCCAATTTACATTATGTGTTTTCTATCTTTGAATAAAATGAAGTAATGAAGCTGCAGGTCTCTTTTTACTTGTGTGAATAAGAGTTAAAATCCTTAATAGGAGCTCCTTCATTTTAAATATTCCTGTCTTTTAATTCTTTTGAAGTTTGAGGTGATATATTCTGTACATCAGCATATCAATTTGGGCTTCTTTCCTTCATGTTCTTCTGATCATTCCATTCTATATCAACAAATAATAGCATTGTGGAACATTCATCGTGTTTGATCTTTGAGGGTTTAATGATAAACATATGAAGGTGATTAAACAAAGACCAATCTTTTTGTGACACATTTATATAAATGTCTTAAGCATTGACTCCTTACCACAACCAAGGGATTGTCTCTTAAGGTACAAAAAAATTGACGATTGTCATCTTGGTATAGTCATCTATCATTAACATGAAATATAATTCTCCATCTAAGCCTTTTGTTCTCATAGGACCACATAGATCTGTATGTATCAATTCCAATGGATGTGATGCAAAGTTTTCTTTTGTTTTAAATTGGAATTTTTTCTTCTTGCTGTGCCGACAGGCCTCACATAGTGTGTTGGAAGGTTTTGAGATTTTTGGCATTTCCCGTACTGCTTCCTTTTGCTTACGCTAACAATATTGTCAACTTTTATGTAACCCATTCATTTGTGCCATAACCATCTTTCACCTTCTTTAGCTAGTAGACATGCTTTAGTTGCTTCATCCAGAACATATATGTCATTTGGAGCTCAACTTGTTGTAGCCACAATTTTACCATACATGCCTTTCCTGATTTCACATTTTATGGAGTTGAATAGCATCTTGTGTCTTTGATCACACATTTGTCCAACACTGAGAAGATTGTGATTCATGTTTTCAACCAATAGAACATTCTTGGCTATAACATCTTTGCTTCCAAGAGTGACGGTACCTGATCCTATAACATCTGAAGATCCATCATTTCCAAAGGATATGGTTCCATCCTTCTTCTCTTTCAGAGATACAAATTTCCTTCTATATCCAGTCATATGCGTTGATCAACCACTATCAACATACCATACATCTTTGTTGTTTTGAGCCTTGAGAGCGAGAGCACAATTATCAGTCTTCTTCTTCTTCCATGTTCGGTCATTCCGTGGCTTCGAAGATTCTTCTAGAGAATTTTCAATTCTACAGTCTCGGGCTATGTGTCCAAAGTTCTGACATTTGTAACATTTCATATTATTTCTTAAATGTTCAAATCTATTGATGTTTTTTTTAGCCCTAGGAGGTTCATATTTGAAGGATCTCCTAGAATTGTATTGGTTCATAGGGTACGTGCGACATTATACAGCTTTATGAACAAATTTTCCACATGAATAACAATAGCCATGAAAAATATGTTGGTACCTGGATGGAAATATTCGTCGAGGAATCGTCTTCCAAGGATTTTATTGCAAATCTTGTCCAATGAAGTCTACATGCATGTCAGATCTCATAGGTTCATTGTATTTTGTTGTAGAAGGTCTTGCTTCTTCTTCTTTGTAACTGATGCTAGTTCTATCGTTGTAAGATCGTTGATTGTTGATGAGTTCTTCCAATTCCCTTGAGATATTGGCATAGTTTTGGATTGCTTTTCCCTTCTTCACTTCCTTACGCAACAAGAATACTTTGGCTTCTAATGCTTCCCTTTCTTGGTTTCTTTCTTCCAAATTATTTTGAAGTGACTCTTCAATACATTTGTGTTCTTTAACTTCAATTTTGAGACCTTGAACTTGTTCTTCAAGAGTATTGGAATGGATCTTCTCAGCCTTGAGCTCTTTTATAAGCCTGATTGCCTCCTTAGAAAAATATTCTATGGTCAACCCTTCTTCTTCGTTTTTTGATACCTCTTGTTTTTTTTTTTTTTCTGAATATGGCTACTTCTATATTGATACAAAAATAATGTTACATAGAGACCGAAGCCTCGAGAATTCCAGCCCATTGATGTAGCATTCTCGCTTTACAAACTGGACAATGATCATCACAACATTTTGGATGTAGACTCTGAAAACTTTGTAGAACAGTAAGACTGTCTGTTCCTAACGAGTGTTTGACATCTATGACAGAATTTTGAACAAACCTGAAAAGTAAGACTCCTGTGGAGTAGGCCATAGTAGCCAGATTTTTACAATTCCGTATCATAGCATAAACAAAAATGACAGTATTATAACCTGTGACAAAAGCCTTGACCTGGACATATAGCAGAGTGTAGTTCCCACGCAGGGGAGACCATCCATAAACCAAAAAGAAACCCATAAGAGCAGTAGCAGAAATAAGCATTAACAAAGGATTGTAGAAAGACACCTTCGGGTCGACGAAAACCAAAATGCGGAAGTGCAGACCAGGAACCATGTTACCGAGCAGAGGGAGGATCTTCCTCGACAATGAGACATCCGAAATTGTAGGGGTCCTCATCAACAGGAGGTGGAGCACCATGGCGCGCTTGATCCCCATCAGGTGGAGCCGAAGGATTTGCCTCAAAGTCCAAGTTGGCAGCTTTGTCCGGAGAAGAGACATTCTGCTGAATGTCCGCCTGAAGATTGCGATGCTCTGCCCCCGCTGTGGGCTCCAGAGAAGCCACCGAGGCGGCGCGAACCTGGTCCGAAGTAGCCTGATCAGAGGGGGCAGCCCGAAGGTCAATGGTTACCGTAGCCAGGAGAGAAGTATTGTTGACGCTGCAGGGGAAATGTAAGCGGGCATGGTGGGAGTGAGCCCGGGAGGACAAGCGGAAGTGCCCAGCAGGATTAAATCGATTCCGGCCTCTGCCACGGCCTCTTCGCGGAGCAGGAATACGCACAGGACCAAATTCTGAAGAATACGACGAGGAATCGGAATTGGAAGGAGAGGACCTGTTTATGGCGCGCCCAATGGCACCCGCTCGCCTGCAACGCATTCTCGAGCGTAAGCGAGGCATGGATTGAGCGATATGGACTTGCTGTTGACAGGAATCGAAGGAGGACGAGCGCTGAAGGTTGCAGGAGGCACTGTTCGAGAAGTGGAAGCCTGGCAGAATATCAATACAGCAATTGAGAACGCAACGAGACCCCGTGCTGGTGCGTGAGCTGCGCTCAGCTGCAGCAGGGGAACAACAAGCGCTGAAGGGATGAACATACAAGCAATTTCCAGAATCCTCCATCGCAAATGTAAAAATGATCTGGTATCGGGGAAAGAGCTCCCCTGGATCCGCATTTAAGTGCCGGACAGTGGCATTTAAGTTCATATGCTTGCGAGGGTGGGTGGCAGTGGTGGTGAGCCACGCGCCAACCCATATGCCCCCCTGCACACCATTAATCTCCAATTCCACCCGCATCCGGGATTGATACCTCTTGTTTATTGTTCTTGGTCATAAACAATACTCTCTCATTGGCTTCTTCTTTGCTGTCATTATCTTCATCGGATGATGAGCTATATTCTTTAGAGAGAAAGTTCCTTTTGGATCCTTTCTTTTTTTCTTGCTTGTTGAATTTCTTAAAGCATTTCTTTCCTTTTGAGTTTCCATCACTTCTGTTCAGACATTTTTCTGCGAAATTTCCAACCTCACCACAACTGAAACATATCAATGGAAGTTTACCTTTGAATTCCCTTACCAATTTTTAGTTTTCTCGTAAAGTAAGCATATTCTTCATCTGAAAGACCTTCTACATCATCTCCCTTTTCTTCACACTTGCAGGTGCATGTCTTTTCAATTGCAGGTTTTTTGTCCTTATTGGTTTTCTTAGATGCTACGAATGTAGTTTCTAGATGAAAATTACCCTCTCCTTCATCAAGTCTCATTTCATATGCTATGAGAACTCCATGTAATTCCTCTTTGCTGAGTTTGTCCAGATTTTCACTGTATTCTAAGACCGATACCTTTGGGTTGAATCTCCCTGGTAACGTTCTAAGAATTTTTCGTATAATATTCTTCTCATCAACTGGCTCTCCCAATCCTTCTAGAGTATTGGTTATTTCATCAACGTATTGGAAGTATGCAGCAACGTTGCCATCTTCTTTCATTCTGAGTTACTCAAATTTTTCTCTATAGATTTGAATCTTTTCTTCTTTGACATTTGAGTCACCTGAATATATATTCTCAAGCTTGTCCCATACATTTTTTGCAGTTTTACAACCCAACACCTTATGATAAGTGTTACACAATATTTTGTCACTGTCCCTGTAATCCCAATCCCACACATTGGAGGATCATTTCTTTGATCAAAATAAAGTGTCATGCCTTGCAAATACCATCATTGCATCCCTTGCCATGAGGACAACATTCCTTCTGTTGACCATTTCCTGAACAAACCACTAAAAACACCTGTTTTTTCCTTGGTGCTGATACCTTGTTATGCCCTCGCGCCGATGAGGCATATTAGCACTGGCCCCCATGCCAGCTAGCACTCTGTCTCAGTTAGCTGCCCATGCCAATATATTTATGGAAAGTTTTTTAAAAATAGAGGTGAAGTTTCGATCACAACAACTTCGTGGATGAGTCATAGGGAGTGGTTCAACTGAATAACCACAGCCTTCCTCCTTTGGCCTCTTGTTTCCACCTTTTGGGGAAACCTCCCAAGGGATAAGGCTTCCCTTCCACCATAGTAGGGATCCCAACCTCCTCCTCTCCCTCTATAAATATAGCCATCCTCCATTGATGAAGTTAGCTGAACTGAAGATACTATAGCAGAAACGTTGGAGAGATTTCCATTTGCTTTGCTAGGAAAGATAGAACGGAAGAGTTCCTTATTGAGAGAGCTTGTGCCTGCATCCTGTCTAAATTCCCTGACATTCATCAAGACGCACTTCAACTGAACCCCGCTGAAGGAGGCTGCGACGTCAAGGCTTGGTTGTAACTCTTTATTCTATTAATACATATGTATAACTATTGTCTAGTTCCCATGTCGTGTTGATGATTTTTATTGATGCAACATGCTTAGCCCTCCTTGACTGGTTAGTAATTATGAATGAGATTGTTGTTTCGTATGTTGCTCTTGTTTGTTGATCTTGTGCAAGTATCCAAGTATCGCGATGAAAGGATCGTGACTTGCTGAGACAGGAATCGAGAGGCCACCACTATAACAACCACGATGACAACGTTGGACTCTAGGTAGGTGGATCTACCTCGTCTATTTCATTCAGTAATTAGGAACCTACACTCTAGTTTGTCCTTTTGTTACTAGACCCACTCTAGGGCTAGAAGGATCGCCTCTTTCCACATAGAGGATTTACTTCCATAACAAATTGGTGACTCCACTGGGGATCAGTGTGAGTTTGTCTTTTTTCCCTTGTCTAGTCAACTTTGGTCGTTTGTTTGTTTGTCTATCTTTTCTGGTCTGTTTGCTTGATTAGAGTCCTCTTGTTCAAGTCCAAAGTGTCAATATTGACCTCTACTCATTGGATTTCCCATCCTCCCATGGATCACTGGCTTGGCGTGTTTTTTGGTTGAATAGTCGCGTTGATTAGCACATGTTGCTTGTGTTGCACTAGTGCCAACCCTTATTTAGCACGGATTACCATCTTATAGTCACATTGAATCCTGTAGAGTTTGGTTTGACATCTCTTTTGAGTTTTTGGTCAAATGTGCTTGCCTCTGGGTTGGTGTTATGACCTGCAATTGTCCTGTTGAGATTGTTTTGACTGTCATAGACTTATTATTCTCAGTTGTACGACTGTTTACTTATCAATGCAGTTTATGGCCTTAGGGTTTCTGAGTGTCTTAGCTCACTGAGCCCTTCTGATCAGAAGTTGAGTCTTTTGATTCTTGTTAGTCACGCCTCTAGATCAATTGTGTTTAGTTCTTTTTTATCCTTTGAGTGTTTGTTTTGGTTGAATGATCATTTTGGGTTTTGTTTGATTGTTCTTCTTGCTGCTCCAAGCATAGATCATGTTGCTTGTTTGGATCATTTCTTTGATTGGAAGAGTGTGCCATTGGTTTGAGTGCATTTTTTTGTTTGTATTGCTTTATTTGAATCATTCGGATTAACTCTTTACATTCACAATCCTTGAACTAGCGCTTGTTTTGTTTTTTCATGTAATTAGTGCATTGTATGCTTCATTTAATTGAAAAAATAAAAAAATTGCATTCTTTCATTTGCATGAAAAAGAAAATCTCTTTTGCATAACTAGTGACTGATTAACTAGGAAAGAATTTTTCATTTTTCACTTGATTGAATTAGATGCATTAGTGGATTTATTCGTTTGATTTCATTTGATTTCTATTGTTTGAAAGATCTCTATCCTTCTTGTAATTAGCCTTCATTGAATGAAAAATGGTGTTCATTTGCATATAGTTTGCATTTAGGAAATTTGAGATCGACATTCAGTAGGGCCTTGAAATTGAAACATAATTCAAGATAAACTATAAAATCAATTGAATTAAACTAAGGAAACATTGGAACCTAATGCAAAAATTTTAGTGGTCTAGGCTAGAGATGTGTTCGGGCGTCTTAAAACCTAGTAGTTGTCGTTTGCCTTTTGGCTTTAAACAGCGCTAGTACGAACTTGTGCTCCCCATACCGTCGAGTATATAAAGGGATAATCCTCTAGGTTCAAATCCTTTATCCATAGGAAGCTGAGTCTGCCGCCCTATAGCCATGATACACCGAACATAGCATTCAGGGAGACTACCTACACATACGGAAAGTCCTTGGTCATTTATCTTTCATTTGATCACCAAGGTGTATATGGCAGTTCACGGAAACTTGGTACGCCCTCTTTCTTAGATTACCAAAGTAGTCATTTCAATTGTTTCGTGACTCTTTAAAAAGAGAAAAGATCATCGAGCACTTGTCCTTTCACGTTAATTTAAAATTGAAAGTGACTAGAGTCATCTTTTATCCGTTTCTCAACTCTTAAAACATGAAACAACGAAGTCCAGTTTCAATGTCATAAAATTAAGTACCCATGATTACATGCCTGTTAAAATTTTGTTACTTGGCTTGTTTTTGTTTTTCCTTAGGCCTGGTCTTGAAGTCTTCTTTTGGCTATCTCTTTTTCCCTTTCTGTTTTTAAATACGGTCACAGTGGCGGAACCACTAGTTTCATCGTTTTCTTCACTTCCTCCTAGTGGTAGTACCTTTCTTGACATTTCTTACGAAACCCCTTAGTCCACTGGGTCTGCTAAGTTTTCGCAGTCTATTTTCTCGACTATTTTACCTCTCGCTACTCGATCTCCTCTTGAAGAGCCAGTTGAGCTCAATTGGCCTCCTCCGGGTGCGTAGTCTGGTTTGGGAGACGAGGAAGAATTCCCTCCTCCTACTTCAGGATCACCATTTGTAGCTGTGGCTATACCCCCTAGTCCTCGTTGTCTTTTTTACGACCTTATGACTTCATCAGATATGGATTCTTAGAGTCCTATTAACAGTGAAGCAATGCCAGTTTCTACAGGAGAATATCAACTTTTCCTTGAATATCTCCCGCATGTTTCTGTTCAATATTCTCCTCAATTGGTCTCACTTCCACCTAGTTATTGGACTTTGAGTCTGATTATGTCTAGTGTTATATCCATAGCACAATCCAGTACATCAACGCCCCCTAGGAGTTTTGTCCTCCCTTCGTTGGGACTGTCACCTTCGACACTGAGTTCATCAGTTATTGTTACATCTATCCCAGTTTGACCTATCGTCTGTGTAGCTTCATCTATGCCATTTGTTACAACACATTCGTCAGAGTATTTTCACACTCGTAGGTCTATTGTACTTAATCCTACGTGGCCTATCAATCAGGTTCTAAGCATATCACAAGCTCATGCTCCGGAGACTACACCTACTAGTGCGTCTACGACTACGCCTATGGTTTCTACCTATGCTATTGATGACCACATGTTGGACATTCACCAACGTTATGATCCTTCTCTAGATGCTCAATCTCCTGCAGCCCCGTCTGCTTCTAGTATGACCTTGACTGTCCCTATGATTCCTGGTGGCCTCACTTTTGAAGAGTATTTTTTGACTGTTCAACAACAGAACTCTCAAGGTTTTCAGCCACCCTAAGTGGCTATCAATCCTCCCCATCACTATGATGTTTTCGGCAACCCCGTCTATTCGTTTCCTGTTGATCCTTATCATACCGTCACTCATCCAGGACCTTTGCTACAAGGACAACCCTCAGGATTACAAGGACAACCCTTACAAGGACAACCTTTGGCTCAGCAGGGAAAACCTTATGGTCTGCAAGGTCAAACTTCGGTCCAACAAGGACAACCCTTCGGTCTTTCAAGTCAGTGTCAACCAGGAACGTCATATGTTGCCAGCAGGCCATAGGGACAACCTGTTGTACAACAGCGGCAACCGTACATATAGTATGGCCAAAATTTTGTGCAACAAGGACAACCCTACGGTCCTGCTCTAGGTCAACCTGGTCATCAGGGACAACCTTTTCCATCTCCTCCATCGGGCCAACCTGTTCTGCAAGGGCAACTCGATGGTCCTCATTATCCAGGCCAACTTGTTCCGTAGGGGTAGCCTGTTCAATAAGCGCAACAACCGATTCAACTTGTTTATCTGACTCAGCAGGGTCCACCTATTTAGCAACCTGCTCAACCTTCTCAGCAGGGTCCACCTGCTCAACCCCAAGGTGCTTATTACCCTCAAGGTCAATATCAACTAGTATATAGTGTGTCTCAAGGTTTCACTTTTTACCCTAAAAATCCATCTCAGTTGGTGTATAATCAACCTCAAGGCCATGCTTACATTCCGCAACAAAATCCTTACATTGCTTAGAAAGGACCTCAATGGTATGCTCAGAATTAGTATCCTATCCTCAACCCCAGTATCAACAGAATTATCAGGATTATAACCCCTATGGTCAGAATCCTCTGGGACAAAACATATGAGGGTAGAAATTCTCGCAGGCTGGGTGGAATGTTAACACAGGTCCTTATCAGAGACCTCCAATGCCTTTTAATCCTCAATTACCATTTCTCTCTACGTTGGAACTACTTGATGTTTCAAAGTTAACGAATGATCCAATTTTACATAACCCATACTATCCTCCAGTTCCGACTAAGATTCCTAGTGATTTTCCTAAGTTTGAGGGCAAGTCCGGAGAAGACCCCCAAGTGCATGTTATGACTTACCACTTATGGTGTTCCTCTAACTCTTTGGTTGACGATTCCATTCGACTTCATCTTTTCCAATGGAATATTACTGCTACCATTTCAAAGTGGTACATTGAGCTATCTCATGGCATCTTTCAAGACTTCAACTCTCTCGCCATGGCATTTCTTACACATTTTCATTTACTGGTTCGTTATGAGACCGAGACGCACCTCCTCACATCCTTGAAATAGGACCAAGCTACTCATATCTCGAAATCATATTCATGAATGGAGACGTCATCGTCATTTGATCAAGTTTGATATCCTTGATCAACTTCTAACTGATTTAGACTCGAAACGTCGACAGAAAAATGATGACTATGGAGATTCTGAATTCTACACCTAAAAACCTACACCACAGAAACCTCCAATCTATTAGCTTCTAACTGATTGGTTCACTACCTCATTTGTCAATTAGATTGCGAAAGACATTTCTATGGGGGCATGTGTAACCGAGGAATAGGCCATTTCTCGTGCCCATTACCTTGATCTTGTGTACTCTTTGTTTGGCACATTGTACAATATCTTGCCTGATGCCCCTCGACCTGGAACTTCTAAAGAACCAGCGACCCCATCTGTCGATGGTATTATTGGTTTCATGTCTCAGACTTCTCACAATTATTCTCCTTCAAATCTTGGGAAGAAAAATTCTAATCCTTCAAATAATGTTGCTTCTCAGCCCACTCTGAATCCTGGTAAAACCTCGGAAGTCAATGCCATTTAGGCCAATCTGGAGGAAAAAACTTCCAAGAGAAAAAATAAGGGTAAAGGTAAGGCCAAAGACGATACCCCGAAACCTGATTCGTCCAAATCTCGTGCTGATGATGGTTCACAGCGAAAGCTGAAGTACCCTTGTTTGATCTGTGATGAAGAGTACTTCACCAAGGACTGTCTTTGATGGGCCGAAGTCAGTAGATTTCTCAAAGGCACTCAGGGAACTAAAGTTGTTCTTAAAGAACCTTTTCCATCTTAGCAGACCCAGATGGTAGAGCAACCTCAGTCCTCTACCCCATTTGGCTCTCAGGTGTTCATGATGAATGATTTTTCATCCATTTCTATTGCTACTTGATCGAAATATTATACCGATTCATGTTAGGAAACGGGGAAAGAGATCACTGATGGTCCTCCTCCTCAGCCTGCTTCTGGCCCTCTTCAAATTGAAAGGCCCAGTACTGAGCCCGTTGTACGACCACCTTCCAAAGGTGTACTCTGCAAGTCTTCTTATAATCCAAATTCCCATGCTGCTCAACATTATAGTATTTTTGATGATTTAGCTCAGGTGCCATCTTCCATGTCTACTCTAGAAGTACTTCAGATTTTTCTGTCTTAATGGAAAGCTTTGTTATCTGCAATTGGTGAGGTTGATCCTGCTGATACTAGCCTTCTTTCTTTCGATTTAGAGATTTTTTTTCCATGACTCCCACACCAAATTGCACTCATTATTCAAGTTGTCATTAATGGTCTCGATATCCATCGAGCGGTTGTGGACGAAGGTGCATCAACATGCATCATGTCATCTTCTTGCTAGAAGTCCATTGGTTCTCCGGCCTTGAAGCATTTGATGGAAGAGAATCAAAACCTTTGGGAGTTCTCGCTATTTTACCGATTACCTTGAAAGGGAAGACAATCAATGTCGAGGTAGAAGTATTTAACGCCAAGCTCAATTACAATCTTCTCCTTGGTCGCAGTTAGACTCACGCCATGCTGTGCATTCCGTCCACTCTCTTTCGTGTCCTGAAATTCCTGCATGAAGGAAATATTGTTACTGTTGATCAATTTTCATTCTTCACTTCTTCTTCCAAGAAAAATGTTTCGTATGTGGATAAGATCCCTATTCCCTACGAGAGCATTGGGCCGGGTCTCTTCAAAGATCCTGCCCTCATGGGTATTTTTCCTCTTCCTCCACCTAACATTGTTCACATCAATATGATCTCTCGGTCTCATGACCCATGGTTTATCCCTTCACCTAAACATGTCAATTCTTTTGGAGATTTGATGCCTTTAAGTCCGATTGAGATTGATTATTGTGAACTTCTTGCGGCTTCAAATCCTATGCCTTATGATCATGCTACTTCGAGCATGTGTCTCGATTCTTATTATCAATCCCCTTGGCTCAGTGATTTAGATTCATCTGATCCCTTGCGAGAGATATTTCCTTCTGATGAAGCCATTGTGGAAACTATTTCTCTCGAGGATTTGCTATGGAATGATGGTCATCATCATTCCTCCTTCATGCCTAGCCTCGGGGCCATATCTATGTGTCTTGAGAGGTTTGCATCTCAGGTTCCTTCTCCTCCACTTCAAATGCCTATTCTGATACATGAAAGTGTTTTTGGAGGGTAATCTGAGTAACATTACGCAAACAATGCCTATTGACATTTTCGTCAAATTGAGAATTGTCGAGAACTTCCATCTCAAGGTCAACTGTTCTTCAGATGGAGTTTAGGTTTATACTAGCCTTTTCCGCGAGTTTCGTGACGTCTTTGCATGGTCCTATGAATAAATTCATGGCATTGATCCCAGTATCATGGTGCATGAGATTCCTACCTACCCTGGTTCGAAGCCTGTTCGTCATCGCCTTCGTCCTGTGCATCCTCGAAAAGTCGCCGCCATTAAACCTGAAGTTGAAAAACTTCCAATGCTAGTTTCATCTACCCGATTCCCTTAACAGAATGAGAGTCCAACATTGTCCCTGTAGATAAGAAACATGGTACCATTCGAGTCTGTGTTGATTATCATGACATCAATCGGGCCTATCCCAAGGATAAATATCCCACTCCCTTTATTGATTATATCATTGATGACTGTGTTGGGAGTGAGATATTTTCCCTAATGGACGGCTTTTCTAGCTATAACCAGATTAACATTCTCCCGGCTAATCAACATAAGATTGTTTTCATCTGTCCTTAGGGTACTTTCGCGTATAAGAAACTTCCTTTTGGCTTGAGGAATGCTGGGGCCACGTTTCAACAAGCGATCTCATACGCCTTTCACGATATTAAACACATCTTCCGGCCTTATCTGGATGACCTTTCGGCTCATTCAACTAAGCGTAAGGACCATCCTAACCATCTTCGTTAGATTTTTCTTCGTTGTCGATGTTACAATATTCGTCTTAATCTGCACAAATGCATCTTCTACATTGATTCCAGTAGACTTTTATGGTTTATCATGTCCAAAGATGGGATTCGCCTTGATCCACTCAAATTCAAGGCTATTATTAATCTCCCCTCCCCATCTTCACTACATCAGCTACAAAGTTTGCAGGGGAAGGCTAATTTTTTACACCGTTTTATACCTAACTATGCCGAAGTAGCTAAAGGATTTACGCGATTATTAAAGCAGGGTGTCCCACTTCTCTGGGATGAGATTTCTCAGAAGTCTTTTGACACATTGAAGACGTTTCTTGTCAACGCTTCTCTATTGTGCCCTCCAAACTATAATCTCGATCTTTCCCTCTATTTATTTGTCGCTTTCAGCACAATTTCCATGGTTTTGGTTCAAGAAAATGATGACGATGACAAGCATGTTATCTATTACCTCTCTCATAACCTTCTCGATACCGAAATGCACTATGCTCATGTCGAGAAGTTAGAATTAGCTGTGGTTCAAGCAGTTCAATGTTTTTGTCATTATATTCTATTGCGTACTATGATTGTGATTTCGGAATGAAACCCTATGACCTACATATTGTCTCGAAAATTGCTGGGGGGAAAATACTCAAAGTGGATTTTCATCCTCCAAGAGTTCGATTTGGTGTTTACTATGGCCAAGTCCAAGAAATCACTCGTCTTTACTAATTTGATATAATCCCTTCCCTCTGACTCTGCTCCGTCTGGTTTTGAAGAATGCATTCTAGACGATACGCTTTTTCTGATCTCTACCCTCGATCCTTGGTATAGTGATATCATCGTATATCTTTAGACTTCTACTTTCAGATCTGAGTTGACGAAGGATGCTCGTTGATGCATCTGTCATAAGTCGCAACATTATTGTATAGTCAGAGATACACTCTACTGTGTTAGAGTAGATTCCATTCTCTGTCAGTGTTTGACCCTTAAGGAGGCTAAGAAAGTTCTAAATGATTGCCATAGTGGCGCCTGTGGTGGTCACATGTCTGGTTATGCAACTGCACAAAAGATTCTTCCTGCTAGGTATTTCTGGCCCTCTATCTTCAAGGATTGCATTGTTGTTGTCTGTAAATGTCATGATTGCAAGATCTATCAGCGCAAGATGTGTGTGCCACCTGCACATCTCCACCCTGTCATCACCGTTGGTCCCTTTGCAAACTGGGGTATCGATTTTATGACATGTAACCCTCACTCGGCCGGGGGGGCATTGTAATATTCCAAAATTTGCATGCAGTAAATTGGAATATTAATTTTTGTTGATTTCACTTAGGAGATGAATAAATGGGTAAGGAGGCCCATGCATAATACAAATCTAAATAAAATTCTTCATAATGTGAAAAGGGATCAACATAAAGGCTGGATTTCACACCTTCATGTGTGAATAGCGACTTTTGCATGTGGACAAGGTCAAGTTTGACCAAGTCAACAGCGCTGGGATAGGAGGTGGAGATCATCTTGTGAGACAGCGCAGAGATAGTGGGAGGAAGATTCCTTGGTGGAGGAAACCCTACTTGAGTGGGGCCCAAGGCAAGAAGGCTCACACATGTATAAAAGGAGGGCAAGGTAGCCATAGCAAAGAATATTTTGGAATGATATTTGATTTTTCTGCTTAGACTTTTCTGCATCCTCGTGCTATTTAGCAGAGTTTTTGTGTTGCTTAGCACAAGGATTTCCTGTTTAGGAATCCTTCTCCTTTCTTGAGAGGCCTCTTGAAGGAGATTGTACTAATTTTCCTCACATCCAAGCTTGAGGGCAAGCATCCTCCTTCGGCTACAGCGTTATTTCTGCAACATTATAATATTGTGTTGCAAGGTGTTGCAGTGAGATTTCAGAACACCACTTCCTGCACTCATTTTTCAAAGGAGGGAGTCTCCATTCCTTTGGGATATCAGTAAGGAAGATATTGGAGCATATTTTCATATCTTGGCACTTGGCCAAATCACTTCCATCAGCTATAGCACAGTCCCTTGCAGGAAATGCATCATTCTTTCAGTTTTGCAGTGAGAGGGTCAATCCCCTCAATCTTGTCTTGCTTTCTTAGGGAAAGGGCCAACCCTTCTCTCAGAAAGACTTGTAAGAAGGATAATCCTTCATTTTTGTATTCTTCAGCTATTTATACAAATTTCTTTAGTAGATAGCATTATTTCAGATCCAGATCTATACATCTTGTACATGTGCTTTCATGAAACCCTTGCCGGGTTATCTTTCTGATGTGTAAAAGGAGCTAGATCTCCATTTTTCTTCATGTTCTGAGAAATAAAACTCCAGATCTGATGTTTGAATCATATTTTATCAAAAACCCTCTTTAAAATATTTTTTTCATGCTTCAGAAAACTTTTGTTTAGTCAAGTCATGGGATTTCAGTGTTTTTAAGCCATACCAGGACCGGGAGATCTATTTAAATAAGAAAAAGAGATTTGTTTCTGAATATTTTCTGGGTGTGAGTCCCAAATTACATATGCTAATGGATTCCAACATTATTTTCCCCTATTATAATGCAATTTTCAGAATATAACGTTTTTAGGGCATAAATTGCTGCTTTTCCCCACTTTTGGCTGATATAATGGAGTATATTTCTTGTTTTTGTACATTTAATTGATGGATATGTGTTTTATACACCTTTTTTGAGTTATTTCTCATTTATATTCCAGATTTGTGTTCATGTATTGCTGCATTCCCATTTTGGGATATTACAGTGGTATCAGAGCATAGTCTTGGCTCAGCCTGTGAGTTTCAGCCATTATGCTATCAGAAGAAAAAGAGAAGAATTAGATCATAATGATGGAGAGAATGAGCTTTGTATCATCACTTTTCAGATCCAGAAATAACCTCTCCAAGGAGGTTAAGCAAAAGAAATGCAATGAAACTTCTAGAGAGTTTCGAGAAGAGGAAGAGCCATGCACTTCCTATTCTCAAAGAGGAGAAGACATGAAGCATGAAGAACACTTGGAATATGAAATTATAATTGAATACATTGCTGAATACAAAGCTAAATCTAGAGCCTTTAAGGAGACTCTAGCTTTACCACAGTTCATTCACCTGGAAGAAGAAAGAAGACCCTACAGCTATGGGATGATGAGACGCAATAGATTTCTATTGTCCACATTTGATGGATCACTCACATGTGTAGAAAAGGCTTGGGTGATGAAGCTAGAGGCTTTATTCCTACTACATCGAGTAGTAGAGAGAGAGGTTGTAGAAATTTTAGCGCTGCACCTTGAAGGTGAAGCAAATTCTTGGTGGTTCAGCCATTTGATCCATGCAAGAGTGTCTACTCTTGATAATTTTTCTCAAAAGCTGATAAGAAAATTTGGCAAGGAGAAATCAGAGGAGGATAATCCCTCACCACCAATAGAATAGGCATGTACCAACACTGTTATAACCATGGAGGAGAAGCCTTCAACTTCAGCAGTTTGGGAAGCCAACACATATGAGGAAGAAACTCTTGGAGCCCTGAAAAAAGCTTCCAATTTTCACCAAGGTATGCTTAAGTTTCCATCTCTTGTCATTTCAGAAAATCTTATGGAGGGATCTACATCATTGTATACTGCTGAAATAGAGAAACAGAGTTGCATTGCACTGTACAAGAGCAGTGATGAAGAAAAGAGGACCCATTCCTTATGGGAGCATTCAAATGGTAGCTTCATTCATGAAGCAATGGAGGAAGAAGAAATATATGGTAGACATATTGAAGTGAGAAACACTTTCTCCTTTCTAGATGACACTTTCTCAATGAGCACTCCCCAGCTCAAAGAGAAACTTCTACCGGCAGCAGATCCAAAACCTTATTGGTTTTGGAAGGCCATTGATGAAGAGGAAGGTCTCATGGAGAGATCCCATTGGAGTTGCACTTCAACACATCATGGAGTACAAAGTTCTTCAAAATTTTGAGGAGGTTTTTCCCTCATCACACTTGGATCTTTGTGGACTCAAGAGGAACATTGATGAGAGGTCTTCTCTAGAAGATCTCCAAGGAGTTGCATTTCAACATCCCATGAAATGCAAGAGGAGAAATTTGATTGTGGAGGATGGTAGTCTTCCTTGGGAGAGTGCTAAGGGAGAACATGATGGGAGGCACCTACATGTGGATGGATGGGTGTGGATGATGAGCAAGAAGTTGGAAAGCTACTTGCAAATATATGATACTGGGTAGCAGGAGGCTTGGTTGCATTGGCTACTCTTGAAAGAGTTTGGCCATCATCCTCTTTCTAAGGATATGTGGGTGAAGAAGGTGTGGCAGGATTCTTGCACCATTGGGCAGCAAGGAGTATGGACACATTGTGTTGATATGAAATTATTCATATCAATCACCATGTTTTCACCACATGATTTGTATGATGGAGGTATGAGGAGGCAACAAAAACTTTTGTTGCTTTGGATGTTCTTGGGAGAGCAAGGGCAGATTTGCTCTCACACTTTGCATGATGTTGTAGGAGTAGGAGATGGAACTATCATTGTGCAAAGGGGCTACTCCTTGGCCTTAGATTTTCAAGAGGTACTTCCAATTTTGGAGGAACTTCTTATATGTAGCAGCATTATGGGAGATGCCTTTGACAAGGAGCATGTCAAAGAATGGAGCCATGAGTTGGTAGGAGCTTATTTGCATGGGCCAACATCACTGTCACTTGGGAGCTTGGGGTTATTGATGGAGTGTCCCCAGAATCACTTCACACTTGATGCACTTGGGCGACAAGGAGGAGGTGAGAATGATGAAGTAGTGGATGGAAACATGTATTACATTGATATGATCTTCTTAACTTGGATTTCCAAGCATGAGAAGGGTGATCTTCATGCAACACATGGTTTATTCCTCTTCATGGGAGTGTGTCATACCACTATGGAGGAATTATTCATATACATATGCATCATCTTACTCTCAACACATGGTAAGAATATTTTTTTTGCATCCATTTAATGTTTAACACAATATTTGCATACTCTTACCATTCCTATTCAGTGCATTTCTCCACAAGAGGGCAAGCTTTTCATTGAGCTCCATGGTCAACATTAGGCCAAATTGTATGATGGAGACAACCATATTTTATATGGTCTTGGGCAAGTGTTTTATCCTTTCATGTATGTTCAACTAATTTACCCAACCATTTATTATTCATTAGTAAACATGATGACATACATAATTAACCATGTATCAAGAAACAACTTGCCATGTAATTTTCTGAAGCAGCAGTTTGGAAAACTACGCTGTGACTACTTGGGAAACTTTCGGTACTTTCCTGCACCACATGAAACCTTCAGTATTTCCCTCATTTTGATGTTTATCATGATTTCATTTACTGATATTAGTATTATTTTTATTGAGAGCATGATTGGGAGAGAGACACATGGGTTGGATGTGTCCTCTTGGGAAGAGGATTCCCACACTTTCTGCATTGCATGCTCTAATGGGAGCATGGGAGGAGATATGGCCACCACAGCCAAATACTTATTTCTTTTTGAGGTGGTACATGTGATTGATGGGATGCCATATGGTGATGATTTCCTATCCATCACATATGGAATGATTTTGGCCAACTTGATTCACAGCGTTGGAGAGGAGGTCTTTGGAGATCTAGTCTTCATCTTGTCACTTGAGGGAAATTGTATTGCAGCCCAAGATTAGCATATGCTCTACACTTATCACAAGTGGAGAGTAAGATAGTGTGGGGTAGGCTACTTTGTCTACCATGTTCATATTTTCAACCCACCTACATTGCTTGAGCTCAAGGTGGAGGAGCATTTTCAGGAGTTGCCATGTTGGGAGGTGACACACTTTATATGGATGATTGCTTGGGGATGGAGGATCCACAGGGGAAAGATGTTTCCCAATGCATTTTAGACTCCATGTCTTGAGAGGACCTCTAGACAGCACCTTGTTTCCTCCTTGAGTACTTACTCATGATGATAGCCCTTTGGCTAGCTTGCATGTTTGGGAGGGGCAATTTGGAGATTCATTGATGAGACATCATCTCATTCCTTGGAGGAGTACATCATATGTGGATGATACAGTAGGAGGAATGGAGACTCTTCAGTTCTATCCTTGAATTTTCTTGAGGAAAAGCAACATTTGGGAGGGGAGTATTTTAATATTCCAAAATTTGTATGCAGCAAATTGGAATATTAAATTTTGTTGGTTTCACTTAGGAGATGAATAAATTGGTAAGGAGGCCCATGCATAGTAAAAATCTAAATAAAATCCCTCATAATGTGAAAATGGATCAACATAAAGGCTGGATTTCACACCTTCATGTGTGAACAGGGACTGTTTCATGTGGACAAGGTCAAGTTTGACCAAGTCAACAGCACTGGGATAGGAGGTGGAGATCATCTTGTGAGACAGCACAGAGATAGTGGGAGGAAGATTCCTTGGTGGAGGAAACCCTAATTGAGTGGGGCCCAAGGAAATAAGGCTCACACACGTATAAAATGAGGGCAAGGCAGCCATAGAAAATCATATTTTGGAATGATATTTGATTTCTCTACTTAGACTTTTCTGCATCCTCTTGCTATTTAGGAGAGTTGTTGTGCTGCTTAGCACAAGGATTTCCTGTTTAGGAATCCTTTTCCTTTCTTGAGAGGCCTCTTGAAGGAGATTGTACTAATTTGCCTCACATATAGGCTTGAGTCCAAGCATCCTCCTTCAGCTACAGCATTATTTCTGTAGCAGTATAACATTGCGTTGCAGGGTGTTGCAGTGAGGATTCACAACACCACTTCCTGCACTCATTTTTCAGAGGGAGTCTCCATTCCTTTGGGAGATCAGTAAGGAAGATATTGGAGCCAATTTTCATATCTTGGAACTTTTCCAAATCACTTCCATCAGCTACAATGTAGTCCCTTGCAGGAACTGTTCCATTCTTTGCAATTTTGCAGTGAGAGGGTCAATCCCCTCAATCTTGTCTTGCTTTCTCAGGGAAAGGGCCAACCCTTCTCCTGGAAAGAATTGTAAGAAGGATCCTCCTTAATTTTTGTATTATTTAGCTATTTATACATAGTTCTTCAGTAGACTGTGTTATTTCAGATCCAGATCTGCAGATCTATGCATCTTGTACATGTGCTTTCATGAAACCCTTGCCGGGTTATCTTTCTAATGTGTAAAAGGAGCTAGATCTGCATTTTTCTTCATTTTATGAGAAATAAAAATACATATCTAATGTTTTCATCATATTTTATCATAAAATCTCTTTAAAATACACTATGCATGCTTCAGAAAACTTTTGTTTAGTCAAGTCATGGGATTTCAGTGTTTTTAAGCCATGCCGGGACTGAGAGATCTGTTTAAATAAGCAAAAGAGATTTGTTTCTGAATATTTTCTGGGTGTGAGTCTCAAATTACATATGATAAGGGATCCCAGTGTTATTTTCCCATATTATAATTTAATGTTCTAAATATAACATTTTTAGGGCATAAATTGCTACTTTTACCCACTTTTGGCTAATATAATGAATCAAATTTCTTAGTGTTGTACATGTAATTGATGGCTATGTGTTTTAT